>VCRD01001071.1:137702-159156 GCA_006783055.1 Trinorchestia longiramus | reverse complement strand
GTCTGCCATTTTAACATGCGTCGGATGTTGTAACACGCGTCGGCTGTTGTGACAAGCGTCGGCTGTTATAACAAGCGTCTGCCATTTTAACACGCGTCGGATGTTGTAACACGCGTCGGCTGTTGTAACACGCGTCGGCTGTTGTAACAAGTGTAGACTGTTTATTGTTAGCCTGATTTGTGTGAAGTTATCTCAATATAAGCAAACATTTATATGTGAACGGCAGTTTATAGTAAATCTTGCTACTCTAAAGAACTTGCTGGTAGTTATTGAAGGAGTTACCCAACCAAACTTTGTGGATACTAGTTATTGAAGAAGTTGTCCAATCTGGGGTACTGAGGAAAGTCCTAGTAGCATATTCTTGAACTTGACTTCAGGACTTGCCACTTGATGAGACCTGACTTTCTTACTGCAAGGCATGAGTCACTGATGGTCTATTTGATCGTCATTAGACCTCAGGGTCACGGCTTCCCTTTATGTTCTCTCTCTAGCGACTCACTGCCAACTCATCACAATTTAGAAATTCAGTTTTATTTTGTGTTTCAGCTTTTTCCATATCTTTTTGTGTTTTTTTATTGGCTCTAGCGAATTGTTTGTATTTTTCAGTGCGGTGTCCTTGTTTGTTTGTGACTTTTTCTTCGTTCTTTTGTTCGACATTTCAGTTTGTTCTCATGTTTTTTATCAGTAGTAGTGGACTGGAGTAATCGAGTTTTAGAAGAAGTTATCGAGTATTGAGTGAACTTCAACGGTACATGATAATTAGAATTAATCATACAGGATATATTTTTAAGAGAAAACTGTTGGAATTTAAGTATTTCATATCAAGTCCTGAAAACGAAACGTCAAAATGACAATCTACATAAAATAAAACAGAGAAAGATACATATGTGTTTATAACGTAAAACCAAATTATCACACATTCATGAATTAATATTTAATATGCTCCTACACTCATATACACATCTATACACAGAATTATTAAAGACTTTGTCAACAGATATTTTAGTTTTCAAACTAATATAATTTTGCTGATATCACCTTGAAAAAATAGTTTGTACATACAGAAGTTTGGACGCTGAAATATCGCTTGCAATTTCACACGTCAAGTGACTCCACAGACTCAGTTTCTATGTTCGCTGGAAAGCCTGTGCATGATCTGCCTGCCTCGGTCAGAGTGTGGTCTTTGTGAGGTGGAGGCGCTAGGCAGGAGCTACCAGTCCTGTGAAGAATTAGTCCATTCTTCTTGGGCTTACGGACAGCATTCACTTCAATATTCCAGGCTACTGGCTCATGGAGCACCGTTCAGTAGGGATCACAGAGTAGCCGTTCCATGCTACTCAGCAGAAATTGATCGGTAGTTGCATAGTATACAATGAGACCAGTTTTTGCATTTTACCGTATTCGAAAAATAAGAAAACTATTCAATCACGAGAGTGATTTTTAGCTCTCGTAGAGAACTTTGGACTTATGATTGGGAATCAAAAGTCCAGGTTTAATTCACTTTACGTCTGTACTATACGTTAATGTAACAGATTGTGGCAAACAAAACCATACCACCAGACTCATCGGTGACGAGGTGAAGAAGAGGGAGGGGCAGCGGGATGGAGCTCAGTCGTGTGGCCGCTGTAACGTTGTCTCGCTGTAGGACGAAGTAAACTTGACAACCTTTGAACGGGGAAAATGTGTTTAAAAATGTCATTCTGTCGGCCGTATAACATTAGCATTTTTGAGGGCACTCAAGAAGCTGAAGTTATCTTACGCAAATGTTAACAACTATTTTGAAAGCCATTCATTGGTGCAAAATTTGAATTACATTTCACGTCAAATTGATCGGAACAACATAATCAAATACTCGTATACTTGACCATCAAAACTACGATCAATGTAAAGATTTTTCAAGCTGAATTGAATGGTGATAAAGAATCATAGCTTGCATTCATTATCATGATTCATAAAATTGGTATGCATACTCTGAGTTACGTCGTGTTTCATTTTCATTCTATTCATGAAATGGCTGTCGTCTCTGAGCGTAATTCCAGTGAAAATATACAGGTATTTCTCGATGGTTACTTAGTGCTGAATAAAAATATGCTGCATCTCTGAAAAATAGCTGTAACAAAACTCCAGTAATCCAGCCACCAAAAGAACGAAGTCATTATTTATTCATGGAAATGCAGGCGCCAGCGTTGCGTATCACTGCAGCTGTCGCATTACGCTAACACCATTAACATATTAATCAACTTATTCCTTTTAATAATACCTTACAGTCAACTATGGCAGATAATAACGTGTTCAAATGTGCACATTTCTATCAGAGACTTTTTCTTCAAAAGTTCGGTGATCGAAAATCAAAAAGTCAAAAATGGGCTTCGACTATCCAAGAAATGACGATGTTTTCCTTTAATTGTCGGAGGGACTATATTTTACGACTGTTTGACCTTATGGCTTCTAGTTCGTGAGTAATTAGCTAGTGTGAAATTATTCGAGTAGTTTCATTGTTCATGTCCATTCTCTCGAACATAACTGGCATGATTGAGCTTGTCTTTTCGTCATGCTCTGTAAATGAAAATGGAAAGAAATTCTTGTAGTACCTTGCTTGGAGCTGCTTTGTGTAAATAATTCAATGGAGTTCGAAAATGTTTTCAACATTATAACAATGTCATCGCAAACAGGGTGAAAGACGTCCTCTTCACTGTCTTGAACAATAATGGAATGCCCGCAGACTCGAAATTACCATGAGCTCTGAGAGAATGAACCTGCCTATAAAGTGCCCATAATACTGATGAGATGAGCTAGTCTCTGAATCAAATAACGAGTATTTGCGTTCAATGAAGCAGCTTTCAAGAAACTGACGACGCCCTAATTGATCTGGCGCGTAGGTAATCTTCCAGTTGATGCAAGTTATTTAGAATTCATTATTCAGATTTGTCCATAATTTAAACTGACGTTCATACCTTCCTGATATTTTACAAAGAAAAATCTATCTTAGTGACTGAGTTGGAGACATGGTCTCCGAGGATTCAATAAAACGAGTGACGTTCTTTATGTAAATGGAAAACTCTCACTGGAATGTTGATGGGGTTGAACAACCGGTCTATCGATCGTGTATCGCCTGAAACATCTAGCAACATCATGGTTGACATAAAAAATGTGAACTTTCTATTAACAATGGTGATAGTCAAA
Organism: Trinorchestia longiramus; assembly: GCA_006783055.1. Lineage (NCBI taxonomy): Eukaryota > Metazoa > Arthropoda > Malacostraca > Amphipoda > Talitridae > Trinorchestia > Trinorchestia longiramus. Next base: position 155,973 of record VCRD01001071.1, on the reverse strand, counting down.
AGCTTTCCTGAGAACTTAAGTTTAGACGTCAATTACAATTAATTCTACAATTAATTACAATTAATTTTTCCCAAATTCATCGACAATTTTTTTTCTAATGTGATAAATGCTTTGAAGCCATTAATAACGTATCGTCATTGTATATACAGGTATTGAGTGAAACAATTACATTCTAATGAAACTGATATTCAGATATTTTCAAAATTTGTATCATGTTACCTTCGTTCAATGTTGATTTCGTTTCATCGTAGCTCTCAGATCTTTAATTTGCTGTTGAATGTTGATTTCCGTCTTGTATGTTGTATACACGACACTTGTATGATGGCAGTTCTCTTTACGTCAAGATGGAGAGTAGACTTGTAAGAAAAAACTACAGCAAAAGAAAGCCTGCAAACTTCTCCTTCAGAATATTTCGATTTTTGACTTCTGATGTGAACCGTTAAACTGCAGGACTCGCTCAGCATACCACAAGTAGTCTTTTCTTTTACCAGTCAGTCAAGCAAGAAGAATGAACCAAACTTTACATCTCCTTAATATTGTGTTAATACGAGTACATCATCCCACACCACTCGACCGAAAAAAAAATTCCTAAACATAATTAACATATTCACTCAAGTTCTCCGCTGTATGTACTCCTTTCCCAATTCTCTATAAATTGTGCTCTCGTGCACCTCGACGCGAACCATGAACTGCAAGTGTTTTCAGCTGTTTTGGAATTTAATTACTGAACTGCTATAAATTCTGAGCTAATACAAACGCCTGAAACTTCATGAAAATTATTCATGTTCATGTGTTGCATATCGACGTCTAGTTGCGCTCAGCCAAGCTACAGAAGACTATTAACTGGAGTGGTGCAGCGCGAGAACTAACAGAGCAGTACGCTCTCAGTCTGTGCTTTGATGAAGTGGATAACCGCAAACAAAATTAAATTGAAGTTGAACGAACTTTTAAGTCTCAAACTTTCGTTTCACTTACTTTCATTGTCAAAAATGTTGCTACGAGACTCTCAAAATAATATTTTTGCTTTGGAATTTAAACGAAATTCATATCTTCGGAGCAAATAAGATTTTTATTCATTTGTTCCCGAAGTTTAATGAATTATTTATGTATTTGCACACAACTTGCACATCAACTAAAGACCATAAATTTTAGATGACGAAGCTGCAAGCAAAATCAACATCAAAAGAAATACATAGGTCGGAGTCTGGTACTAATTTGGAATGAAATTATTACGTGGTAAATATGTGCTAATTCCACATGCGCTCCATGGCACGTATGCATTTTGAGTAAGAATTTTTTAGTGTGGCATGCGGAACTCGAATCACATATTATGACCATTTAAACAATGCGAGATCATTTCTGATGAAAATTAAAAACATCTTCATTCAACGGTATGAAAACTGTATTTTTTCCTGATGTGTATCATAAACTAAAACAGAATACTATTTAAGCACGAACATTGTTAGAAAATGGAAAAGTACATGTAACTTTTAGATAAACTTGGAAAATGTATAATTGATGTACTATCTAGTTTTGTGTCCTTGTCTCAATTTTCAGTAATCAATTGCTATTTAACATTCTGACAAAGAATACGTTTGCATCAATGCATGTTTTCAAATTTCTGTAGTGTTGGGAAACCTGCGATTTCGCTCCGATGGACAAGACTCTACCGAGCTATTTTCTTTTTATCGAATTGCACAGAGCGTCCGTGAAAGTGCTAAAGCTATTTTTATTTTCTATCAAACAGAAATTCACTCTTGGTGAATGTAAGTCTCCAGTGCAGTAAAGTCTTGAAGCCATCGCCCTCTTTCTTCTGTTCTCCGCATTTGGACCGAAGTGTTCGTGATTCAATCTTTGGAGAGGCTGATTTAAGGCCGAGTGATCCTGACGTACGACAAATTGCCTCAGCTCAAGAAATGGTTACTTTCTCCGTAGATTTTACTCTAACTTACCTGGGTTTATGGGCCCCTCTTCAGCATCGATTTAGCGCTAGCCCAAGCCAATTTTTAAGGAAGATCTCCAGGATCCTTTGCCATCCTTTACTGAGGTGTGATTTTTCTAAATGCTCCATTGACATTTGAATATTAAAATATTTTTCCAATCTTAGTTTTTTGTATGGGACATCATGAAACCACAGTTTGAAATTTTTAACAACAGAACGCGTGTGTCACAGTAATTGTAAACTGTCTCTTGTAGGCCATTTTTAAGTATTGAGGCTATGATGTATACAATTTTCATTTAACGTTTATGTATCTGGCTAATGTTTTATATCCAAAAAAAGTCTTAGGATGACGGTCACCACTTACTGAGAGGCTCCTTTTAATTTATTTTTCATAAAATTGACATAATTAAATTTTTCGTCGTGCTTTTGTCTGAGGAGGAGGAGGAGGAGGAGGAGGAGGAACAGGACAGCTTTCCGTCGTAAGGAACAACACTTTAAGTTCTGTCAGGAGGTAGGACTTTTAGAGGTACCTGTCCTAAACTAAACATCGATTTTCTTTACTCAAACAAAACGTCTATCTCTCAACGACGCCGTCTCTCCTGAATGAGGTCGAAATATTAAGTTTCGTTTGAATAGCGTATTATGTGCAGAATACAGTACGCACAGTATGTTCTGGTGGTACTAAATATAATACTACATCCCGGTAATCTGCTTCCGAAGAGGATAGCCAGCTTTTAAATGAACGTTAAATTTTGTATTAATCTGAAGAAAAAAGTAGTTTGTGAATATTTTTTGAGCCAGCAAATTTAAGATAAAAATGCATATTACTGTATGATTGAAATAAACTTGTGTGTGAGAGAGTTATGGAAACGCTCTTCATATTTATTTGAATTTATTAAAGGCTTGCGAAACACATTTCATCTGATTATTCAGGTTTGTAGTAATAATTCAATTGTACTTCTCATGTGTTCTTTTTTGAGTTTCCGCAACGCATCATTAAGCAATGAAATTTTTTGACATCAGTTAACTAGGTTCCTTTGTGAGCAATCCCTAGAATTGTGAGCTTATCTTCGTGGGAACCTCAGGCAACTCCTTTCATGATGATGAGATTTGGGAGCTAATGAAACGATGTCTTTTTTTTCTCCGTTTTGAAATAGATTTGTGCAATTATCTAGCGTTTTATCTCATTCATCCTCTTGTTTTAAAATTCGATAAACTTCAGCCAAGTTTCATGCGCAAGGGATAAGTATCAATTAATTGTGCACGAATTTTATGCGTCAATTTAGGTTGAATTGATTCGCATTTCTGCGAGGAGAATATTGGACGTGACGCACGGACCAACCGTTAATGTGTAACAACGCATACAAAGGGCTCAGCTCTCTTTTCTTCTCAATATCGGCGACAGCTTTAGACCAATTTTACGGGCGGGTATTTTTACTGTGTTCAATATTGTTCTTGTCGTACGAAGACTTGCAAGCGTGCAATATTGAGCCGCAGGTGCACGTTTAGGCAGCGAGAAAAACTGTCCTGTTTCAATAACATTTTAATGCTTGCAACTGCGCTTTTTTTAACGTGCATGTGGGGGAGCTCGCCGTTCAAATAATACTCTAACAATACATGTTGCATATGTTAAAGATTTTTGAGCAGTCATTTTTTTCTTATTTCTAAATAAAAAGAAACCTAATGGTAATTGTTACATTCCTAGCTTTGTCGTGAGAAAATTTTGATTATCTCAGGTGTTCTAGTTTTCCCAACTCGAGCAACTTTCTTCCAGCTTTTTTAATTACCTGCAAAACAAATGCTGTTGCCAACATCCCAATGCTTTTTGCGAACTTTAAGAAAAACATTCAATTGCGGGATCATGAAGCTCAATTATTGTGTATAATTTAAACTAGATAATTATATAAATTAATAAAATAATGTTCCTATTCTGAAAAACCTGAAAACCAAAAAGAAATGTAAATCGGAAGCCCTATTAAAATAATTTAATTTAGGAAAGAGGGATATTAAAACAAAATAATGATCATTCAATAAAACAGAAAGATTATATTCAAAAAGACAGACAGAGACTATTATCGTGCGAGTCTGCTGACGTCTGCTCGATTTTCCGACTACCGCCACAAAGGACAGAAGAAGTCACAGAGAACAAATGTCCGCTGAAGAATGCTAAAAGCCTGCTGTTTAAAACTACCGAAAGCAGCACTGTTTACTTTGCGACGAGAAATTAAAACTTCTGTGCACGGACAACAAAGAACATTTATTGTGCAAATTGAAATAGAACATTTTTTGTGCAGACAGTTTGTGCATTAGTAGAAAACAGGACACCTTTGAGATTATTCCTGTTTACTTACTTATTTATGCATACCATCATTACTAAATGATGTAATGATATCCAATACATTCATTACGAAACATTTCCTTTGTATTAATTGGGATGAGCTTCTTGAGAAGGAAGGTTTTTCTGCACATGAGCGGTCGCCGGCTGTGATCTTAAGTTGCTCCCCCGTCACTCTGAGAATCACAACTTCTGCTGAATTTACATCACTCCGAGCATTGTTCTACGTTTTCATTGCACCAAATACAATAGAATCCTTGATTTCAGTTCATTTTCACTATGATTTGACACTCAAGCTAAAATTTGGAAATTAAAGAAAAGCTTAATTTCTTAAAACTTTCAAAACAGGCCTCTTTTTCTCTCTCTCTCTCTCAATCTCTCTGAAAGCCCACATACAAGCTGTATCGAGTGAGGAGTAGTATAGACATTGCAGAGAGGATATCAATATTATAAGTGTGGTATTGTATTTCAGCTAAAAGTACGATTGACACACCATGGAAATGTCTTTGGTTTCGCAAGACTCATTGCTTCAAGGAAGTCCTCTGTTTCCAGAAGGCAAACCTTCGTCAGGTTCGTGCTCTCAAGGTCTAGCTGCTGATGACATAAGCACAAGCATTCGTCTTCAATAGATCTTTCAACTTGGCAATTCGTGCCTTTCTACTAAGAGAAGTTTAGCTCTATTCTAGTAGGACAGAGTCACTAACACACTCTCGATCACTTGCCCGCCGCAGGATAACAGCAGTGAAAGTTTTGTCATCCAGATGTTCTGTCCAGCTTAATTGAAGATAACTCGAGTGTGGTTGGCTGTCCATGACCTACCCAGAAATACGTATTTTGAAATTTGGGAAACTTGACAAGCCTTGACTTGTGACTGCACAGAAAATTTGGTTGTACAGAACATCAACATTTGCAGAGCATTTTCTCATGACAAAACATTCAAAAGAGTTACATCTTAAATCTTCATAGATAATCGACTATGTATCTCCATCTTGCTGTATCTGTGTGTGTTCGTCCCATCACTTCCTATCTATTACTGAAGAAAATTATTAAACTGAAATTAGAACGGGTATGCATGTATTACAAGCATTGTATTGTGGATACCGAAGACGCCCGAATCTTTATAGTACTATGATATAATAAGAGCCGCGTCCGTCTGTCCCTGTGTAACACTCTTCGAATCGATAGCTTTGATAGCAACAAGGATAAAGCGTAAGAAATGCAAGAAATCATTCTATTGCACTATTTTTCTGTGGCAATTCAATTCCCTTTCACTTGCATTATGGTATTCAGAATATACAACCGGTTTATTTTTACAAATAGAAATTTTCTTTCGACCTTTTTCTGCTGAAATTTATCATGATGTTTTGGTATTTATAATTGATAATGCGAAAAGAAATGTTTTGAATTAGTTTGACCAGTTACCTGGCTACCACTTAGTATAAGGCCAAAGATTTTGGAAATTGAGTTATTGTTTTCGGAATTGTGATTTTCTTGAAAAGCTTCAAAGAGATAATAGAGGATATTTCACAATAAAATTCCAGCAAAAAAGGCCAACATGGATAGAAACGTGTCCAGACGTAAGAGAGAAGCAGCAAGACTTCGACTGCAAGAAAGACGCCGAAGACTATCAGACGAACAACGCGAAATGGCAACACGAAACAATGCTGCTCGAATAGCAAATTAAACGGGTACACATTGCACTAGACTAGACAATACAATGCATTGTATTGTCGGTACCAAAGGCACCGCATCAATATAAAACACGCCATTTTTTCCGTTATTAGCTTTCTTCTCCCACTCGGCCCTGTTATTGGTAGATAAAATAGAAAATGGAAGTTCTGTATACATTCTGAAAACTATTCAGATTTTGATAATACCACGGGTAAAATAATGAAAAATATATTCTACTTCATAGATCCTGAGTTTTGTGGGTACGCATTGCACTAGTCACTATAAAACACGCCATTTGTTCCGTTATTAAGTTTCTTATCTTACACAGCCCTTTTATTGTTAGGTAAGATACAAAATGAATGTTCTGTATAAATTCAAGAAAAATATTCTGATTCTGATGGTACCATGGGTAAAACTGAAAAATGTTTTTATTTCATAGATCCTTAATTTTCTTACTTTCGAATCAAGGAATTTTAACGAGTACTATCCGGCCCACATTATCGTTGGATAAGATGTACAATGAAAGTCCTGTACATAATAATGAAAAGTATGTATTTAAAACACAATAATTCGTCGTAAATCTTCAATGCATTTATCTTTATACTAATTTCAAATTAGTCAAATCTACATTATGGAATTTTCACGGGAACTGGCTAGTATTATATATTGGTACTTAATTTGCCTCAACGCACGCTGTAGCTTCTCATATTTCTCAGTTACTTCGTAAATTGGAGATATGTTCGCATAGCCTTTGATTGTGTTGAAGTGTTTCTATTCATGCTCACTTCATTTCATGGCTGTTCTCCCGGATGCCATTCAGTTGCAAACTGTGATATTGAACTTGTTACTAATCATATTAGTGACTGTCGAGATTCATGAAATGTTTGGTAATGAACATACACGAGTGTGACATGTGTTTTATTTTGTTTTAAATGCAGCCTCTCAGTCAGTGCCGGTATATATAATAATGTTGAAACTTTAAATTTCTATTATCAAACTACAAAATTCATAAAGTTTGGCTTTTGAGAACAAAATAATGTATTTAAACTGTTAATTTAAACTCAAGAGCACATGCGTCGAGTTTCATGGTTTCACTTCAGCATTTACTTTCTCTACACACCGCGCTCAGAGGAACGTGCGGCTCCAGGCGAACCTGTGGAGCTGAGAAACCGGCTACTCACGCACTGCATCAGAAAAAATATTTAATGTTTTTTTCAATGACCCTATTCCTCGTTAACATTTCGAGTTTAATCCAACGATAAGAATGCGAGACTTTTCGTGAAATAACATTCATCCCCAAGATAGCCAGCTTTAAAAGACGGACGTCACTTGTTATTTTGAATGTCTCTCTTAATTAAAAAAGCATGTTTCATAATAGTTTTGCTTTGATCATCCTGCGTTTCCGTAAAATAAGCGAAAATCCAACAACAGGAAGGGCCAAGGCCATTTTGAATTGTTCTTGCGTTCCACTTTCGACTGCATGTCTTTTGTAAAAAAAACTAAAACAAATTTGAGGCCAAAATTTAAATATGATTCCGAGTTTCGGAGTGCCATCGATCTCGCTGCTCAGAGAGCATTATTGATGAAACTTCAGTTGGGTTTCATTTCTCTTGGAGGTCTTGGGCAGCGTCTAGCCTGATGGTGCTTTTCCTGCTGTCCAACGCTGTACCACCGAAAAGGTACTTGTATTTATCATTCTTTGTGTTCGACGAGTTTACACGCTTTCTTCTTCAACTAATGCAAACTTGTAGCGATTCCTCATCGTCTTGTTTCGTTCGAAGAATTAGCTCATTTGTAAAGTAAACAATTGTTTTTTTGTCCCCTACTCATCGTTCGAGCATGTGTTGTTACTTAGGATATCTCTACAGAAATAGAATATTTTTGCAACATTATTTAATTTGAAAATATAAAAGTTGCTAAATACACAACTAAAAGTTTTTCCTATCTTCAACAGCGTTTTCTTATTTTGTCTTACTTTAGTATGCACTTGTTACCCTAGTTTCATGACACTGAGACCAGAAATGTCATGAAATTTATATTCGTTTCGGCGTCTTATAGGCTTGGGATAAATCTTATTATGTTTCAGACTGATAAAAAAATGAGAAGTAGCTCAAATTTATTCTCGTTTCGACGCGTGAGATAAAATATTGAACACTTTTCTCATCAATCATCGTTTATATTGAGATGTTTTCGAGTCCTTCAGAATGCAAAACCGAGAGAATGGTTTGTTTATTCATCACGTTGCTTGAGACTTCCAACATTCCTTTCTGAGAAGTAGACTACGCAGTAGATGATCAGGACCTCGTTTGACTTGTACTTCTTTTGTAATAGTAGTAAAATAATTCCCTGTCCTCACAATACCTTATTAAGAATTAAAAGAACAGCGTCAATGGTATAAGGAGATCTAAAAATTATTTATAAAGGATCCTTCTACGGTGTCAGGTGAACGGCTCAGACTATTTTCTAATTCTGGACTACGAAGTTCAAAAACTTCGGCTTGGTCTGAACAGTTCAAGTAAATGACTGTACTGACAACATAAATTTTTTTTATAAAAATTCCCGAATGCGTTCCACACCTCTAATTATATGGTAAGAAAAAAGTTCATTGCTACAGCTCAGCTTTATACGATCATAGAGAAAATAGCTGCGACATTTGTTCACATTTTCAAGAAATTGCTGGTGTTTGTACGCCCCCTAAACTTTAAGCGCAGACAAAGAATTATTTTCATATCCTGGAAACGAACATTTGAACTTGTATTAAAAAGTCCCTCCAGTACGTCGTCGTTGATTCATTCGAGGGCGTTGCATGTTTTTATTAGCTGACGTCATCGTCTACGTTGCTCAAGGGAAATTAGTTGAAGCCTTCTTGCATAATTTGCTGCTTAGGTTACAGAGTTCAGGAATCATCGTGGTAGATGTATATTTGAGGACCTCCCATTTTGTTTATGGTTTCATCATGCATACCGACCAAAGCAGCACGGCCAATTCCAGATGAGGTCGCACTAAACCTTCGGGCGGAGGTACGGCAATTTTTCCATTCGTAGGAAAGGCTCTCCCCGCACTGGATTTCAGCATTTGAAAAATTTCGAACCACGCACGTCTGTCTGACTAGCATGAAATTATTCGTGGTCACAATAGTAAAGTCACTGTTTTCAGAGTTTTATTTATTTTGAGCTAAAAGGTCCATGGGTGCACGGACCAGTTTTTTATTATCTATGCGATAACATCTTCGTCCGTAGAAAACTGTTTAGCTGATGTATAGGACCTGAGGCAATCTTTATTTTTGGCTGCTTTTCTTCCAACATTCCTGTGCTTTTTATTAATGTGTTGTAGCGATACGCTTTTCAGTTGTGAACGATTATAAACTCGTATATGTCCTCTGATCATAGCTTGCATTGTTTCTTCACCTCATTATTTTTGTTTTCATTTTCTCTTCTTCTATGATGGCATTCACTCATTAATGTTACCTTGGTTACTTTACTGTGAGCTCAGTTGTATAGTGAGCATCATATTTAGGCGTGTTGTCATTTAGCATGGGTGATCATTTTTTCAATAGTAGCAGGTTTTTTTCATATTATTTTCTTGTTTTACTTGTGTTCACTGCGGCGTTCTTCACTGTACATGCTACTTACTTTGTTTTTAGTTTCTGAATTCTTGATACCTTGTATTTCTGAAATTTACGTCAGCATTTGTGCTTCAGTTTTCTTCCATGAACCCAGTGGTGAACTTTGGACACTATTTGGGAGAATGTTTTGCTAAACGAAGTAATTTAGACGATAGATTAGGTCTATATGCAATAGACTTTTTCTAAGTCCTATATATTTCAAAACGCTATTAACATATGTTTGTCGCTCGCCGAAAAATCTCATCAACAAGATATGATACTTTCCTCGCTACTTGCAGATAATTTGCCTTCCTGAATCAGAATTTTTTTTATGACGCTAGCCTCATTGTGTGCTGTATGTTTCTATCTGAACAATCATGACGTCCTCACTTGCCTACAGAATACTCAAGGATTTTTTTCAGTTATTTTGCCGCATACTTGAACTTGATTGAAGGTTTAAGCGTCTGAAGTTGAATTTCTGACTTTGTACGTCATTATCTCTTGGGGGCCTTTGGAGAATTTCAAATTTGACTTGGTTTCCGTAAGTTCTTTGTGTCTCATTTTATCTCCAAGTTAAGCTCAGCAGCTAGTCCTACCACAATCGAAATGAGGCACTCAGAAATCTGTACATTTTTTAGTGTAATGAATGCAATCACAGCAAACATCGAATATTGAAATTTCTCTACGGGAAATATAAGGCATTTTTTCGTTAAATTTGCTTTACTATCGTACATGTATGTATGAGTATATGAGGAAATCATTTTCTGTTTCAGGAGGAGGGACAGAAATTTATTCATCCTCAATATAATGTCTAAAAAATCACTTGTTCTTATTTATGTGAATTTTTCAAACGACATGTAAGTGATCGAGTTGCTGTTTTTGTCTCATTTATATTGGAACTTCTATACGTAAATGAATTCGAAGAAAATATTTATTTCCTGATAAAAACTCGTGAAAAGTTTCTTTTTTTGCGAAGCCTTTCTCCTCTGTTCGTAAAGCCGGGATTTTCGAATGAAGCTGAGCTGAAGTATATTATTCTTCTAATTCATATGTTTGTTGAAAATGCTCTGTAGAATTCATACAAACTTGTGCTTATCAATAAACTACATGTGCTGGAAAAGAATATATCATGTTCTGAATGTGAAGGACACGTGGTGGCGCACACAAATTAGCTGATGCAGTTTCCTCGAAGAAAGCCTGGACGACCTGCAGCAGATACAGCTTGCTAGCAGTGACAGTCTGGTGTGGGTTTACTTTAAGAGTTAAATAAACATTACAGGATGCAGTAAAATGATCTCACGCTTTTGTAGAGTTAATATATACACAAGAGAACTACGAACAAAAATGTGTCTTAAATAATTATAATGCATATCAGCAGCTGAAAATAAAATAAAACTATATGGTAATTCGATAATGACAAAAATTTTCTATTCATTACTTTACTCTATTTTTGTTAAACCTAAAAATATAGCAGATTATTTTGCTACCTCCTAAATTCTGAATACCTTTCTTTTCGAGAAAGCTGTCGACGCGTCCTTGTGGTTAACACCTGCTAGACTGTAAGTGCATCTGTTCCTGTCCCTTTTCTCTCTTCATGCATACGAGCGAAATTATTATTTTTTTCAAATCTTCCATCTGTGATAGGAGGCACCTGATCTCTCAGAAAAGTAATAATAATGACAATGGAAGCTTGATTCAGCATGCTTCAATTTTGGCTCAATCATAAATCTAGTAATACATTATATCACACGTACAGAATACATATATAAAATTACATACATCGGAATCTCATTCATATTCAAAACGAAAAAATAACATTAAGCTCTTCTCAAAGAGAGGATTACCTTTTCAAAATTGAATGCATTCGACGGCAGAAGCGAAGGACGATTGGTGGAGGCGACAATGTATATTGACACCCATATAACTTCTGAGGCACCGAGGCCTTCCGATATCGGAGACTGAACAATGAATGTGCGCCTCTGAGGTGCGAGCTGCCGTCTTGCGATGAGAGTAGACTGCTGCTGGCCTGATTTATGCGCTCTGTGTGTTGGGTGTTGTTGTTGTTGTTGAGCTAGAGGTGCTGTTGTTGTTGTTGTGCTGGGGGTACTATTGTTGTGCTGGAGGTGTTGTTGTTGTGCTGGAGGTGCTGTTGTGCTGGAGATGTTGTTATTGTGTTTCTGCTACTGTGCTTTTAATGTTGTGATTTGCTTTATGTCCTCGAAATATTAGTGTGTCTGTGATGTTGTTGTTGGCCTGTAGAGCCTCTTGGTGGTGACGCTCGTGTTATTGGCTAGAATTTTGTGCTGAATCTCGTGAACACTCCATGTAATTCCATGGAACCTTTGCTTTTTCTTATGTTGTTACTGGCACTTTTGGTGTCGCATCAGCTGGCACAATAGCTATTTCAAGACTAACCATCATCTCCTGCTCAGCAGGCGTGATGCTCATCATTTTCCTGAGAGGGTCGACTTTGTGTCAGCCGCCTTTGGGTCTACCGGCATCAGAAAGTGTGTTGTTTTTTCTTTGCGGTGCGTAACTTTCAGCAGCTACACCGAGCGACCACAAAGCCCATGTTTTTGTTGTTTGTGTTAGAAATTATAATGATTGTTCTATACGTATTGCTGTTTGGAATCCTAGATGTACTCATTTCAACCCTGCTCTCAAACTTGTTAGTCCACAGTTTCTGTTGTCCATGTATATGGTGAAAGAAAATAAATCTCTCCAATTATGTACTGTATGTATGTCCTACTTATACTTTCATCACTAATGTATTTCTGCCGGACACACCCCAGCTACCGCTGTTTCCCATTGGTGCGCACGAAACACCACAATTTGACTAGCACAAGCCCAGCAAATAACGACACAGCCCGCGTTCCATAATTGCGACTTGATAGCAGCAAATCTTAAATTATTAGGGGCATTATCAGTGGTGTTTGTATGCAGGGTACTTTTGAAAACAAGTAATTTATAATATTTGTGGCCGTTGCTGTCCTTGCAAGTATGTATTTGTATTCTAATGAAGGTATTTCAATTAGATTCAAAGCTTACTATTGTCTACCACTCCCACTGATGCGGTTATTTGAATAGAAGGAATAAAATATGGAAACAGGAACGAGTCGTTCGGTTCATTCTAGAGTTGCTACCCAAGTCTCATGCCGTCAAAAATTAAGGCATTAATGATATACAGGCAACTCTTTCACGCATAGACACTTCTATCGTGTACACGCACCTCAATCACACACAAGCCCAGGAGCAAACTGGGATGAATAAAAGGAGGGGGAACAGTCATATCCTCAGTTTTTAATTTTTACGTGATAATTACCTGACTCGTGTTACACAATAATTGTATGACTATAGCTACACAATAGCTGCATCAATCCTGATACACAATATTATGTCTCGTGGTACACATAAATTTAGTTTGTGGTGAGCAATAATTATACGACTCAATAAAGACAATCATCACCTGCCTCGCGATGCACAACTATGATATTACATGCCTTTTGGTGCACAATACTGAAATTGCTTGCAGTTTTTGTAAATATAGCTCGGGGCACGTAATAGTTATGACTCACAATATACAATTAATACGTGATAGGATATTCACCCATTACATACTCGTATCTCTTGGTAAGTGAAGTCGGTACCATTAGGAAAGATTTGAGGGAGAGTTTGGCACAGGGTGTACCCAAATATGTACAGGGGGAAACGGAGAGGGATACTAGGAGGGGAATAGAAATGAGCTCATGATAAGCCATAGAATAGAATATGATAACAGGAACGAACAGCCCACTCCAATCTTGGGCTGCTACCCAAGTCCCAAGCTGTGTAGAGTAAAGGCATTAATCATGCACAGGTACCTCTACCACGCACGGAAATTTCAGTCATGTGCACGCTTTTGAATCACACACAGGCATTTCACGCTCTGCAATCATACACAGGCCCTAGGAGGATATAAAATCAGTACTTTGTAGAACTTCCTTATCCAATATTTATCAAAACGGTTCTTAAAAGTGTTTACAGTGCATGCATAAACGATATTTTCAGCAGTTGGTTTCAGGTTCCGGCGATTTCAACGGGCAGGAAGCTTAAGACCTGAGATGTCATGAAGTTTTTACGTACTAAGAAGTACTATTAGTTTATGGTAATTATTTCTGGTTCGCACGTTGTTGTCTCTGTCAAAAATTTCTTCCAGGCTAACATTGTTAGGGCCGTTGAGATATTTATAATACAGTACAAGTCTAGATGAGTTGTCCTGGCAGTCTTCTTTGTTCTAGATCGTCTGTATTTGCTCTCACGCGTCCTGTCACTGGATTGTGTTTTTCTTGTTTTTCTTCAATGTTTTCTCATACATTTCTGCGAGGATTTTGTTACTACTCGGTGGCCTAAGTCTCTTCACATATTCTGTATTAGTAGTCGCTTCCTGCTACTCCCCTATTCTCTGTTGTGCTGGGGGCGAACCTGTCGGTTTTTCTACAGATGAACGCGCTGAGGACCCTTTGTGAGGCTCACTGTGCGCAATTTCAATCTGATTATTAATTATTTGTGGTTTGTCATTAATAGTTTCAAAAAGTTGAGGCTGGTTATCAATTTATAGCTGTTTACCACGGTGAGCCTCTGAAGACTGAAGTCTTGGCTCTCGTTCTTGATTATATTTTGATCAATAGCTCGAGTAAACGGCTTAGTTTTTGAATTTTACGTGATTGATTTCCAGTGAGCGCTAATAATTTATGACTAGTATAGCAGGAGCGGTGCTCTTCTATGTTATAACATTTCATGTTGAAGAATCGTACGTGGTACCTTGCCTGACATTTTTTACAGTACTTTACTTTTGTTTTCGAAAGATGTTTCGTGTTTTGGTCGGTGTCTATGTTCTGTTAAATTTAGTTTATTAACCCTGTTGTTTGTATTCATATTTTCAATCAAAAGTGTTTTCTTGGTATTTATGTGCTTGACGAAATTAGTCGGTTTGAAAATAGGTTTGAATTTCTGGTATTCTATGCAGTACGGGTTTTTGTAAAGTTGAGCTCTCATGTACTTCTAAATACTCTCATTGTGGTTGTCATTCTATGTGACATTTAAATATACGCTGATGGTTCTCTACACAAGCTCACGAATGTTTTCAAAAGAGCAAGAGGTAATTCAAAATCATCATACCGATTGATAAGTGGAATATTTCTATGTGATGTTTTGTTAATGTATTACTATACATACAAACTCTAATCTTCCAATCATGTCTTGTACTACAAGTTTCTGCACGGGCTTAAATACACAGATTTCTACCGCACACTTTTTAAGCTGGTATTTCTTTCACATCCCCTAGAAAATAACTTAGAGGATATTGTTCTTCTTTTGGTGTGACTCAAAGAGTAGCGCTCCTTCGACCACAATATCACAATGGCTGATGGAGCCCCTCTGCTGATGTTTTACGTCTCTCATTGAACGTGAGTCGTCCTGTAAAACTTAAAATTGTTTCCCAAGACTTAATTTTTAGGGCAATTGCATTAGTGTATAAATGTGGTGCAGGCGTGAACTCTTGAATCAATAGGCGTCGTTCTTCGTCCCATGAGGGTCGTTGTGTAACTGAACTCGGGAGAGCGACGCTTTGGAGCGTTCTAGCCACCGCAAGCTCCGTAACCTTAGATGTATGTTTAGGTTGTAAATTAGTTTAATTTCATGATTCATTGCACGATTTTTCCTTATCGTTCATTTGTCTTTTTGCTTCTAACATGTATAAAGCTTGCATCGTGAGCGTACGCCCATTAACCTCGAGCACGACTGTAGTCGTAATTGGTTTCTTTTTATCTTCCTTGTTTTTTCTACCCACTTTCACAATTAAGAGTTTGTATTCTACGATTTTTCGAAATTGTCTCGGTCCGTTATAAGATGATTGAACAATAGTGACTGTAAGTATTTAATTCAATATTCCTTTTCATGTTAATCCCTACTCTAGCATGCTAGAAGAAGTCATGAACATGTATGTATTTTGAAATAATTTATTCACTTGAGAAATTACGTTTCAGATACCGATAAACGTAATCAAGCATAATTTGACCAAAGTCTTCAATAAAATGAAACTATAATCGATTTCATATCCACGTGAACAAACGCAATTATTACAGTGAAAAAAACGTGTTTTGTTGCATTATAAATTTCCATCCTTGGACGAGGAATCCTTTTCTTTATTCTTTGATGTTGCAAAATGACAAATATAAGATATTGACGATGTTTCCAGCACAATTTTTAGCGTCTTTTGTCTCGCCTCTTTGGACTAACGTCTTCAAAGCCTGAGCGTTAATGTGGAAACATTAATTGGCAGTCCCGTAGCCGCTGGATTTTTCAGCTCGTAGGATTATATTCATTAAAATGTTTTATCTCACGTTCTCTTCGGTTTACAGGTAAGATTTTTTGTTCTCCTTCTCCATCATTGTTAGAACTCCGATAGCGTCGTATTAGGTAAGCATTGCATTAGCATTCCGATGTGTAATGTGAGATGTGTACATCGGGGCCTATTTTCAGAAGAGTCATGTGTGCTTAAGCAGATATTCTGATCTAGAAATGCCGTCCGCATAAATACTTCAGTTCTCTGAGATGAAAGTGTCGGCGAATCTTTATAAATGCACGTCGCAATTGCTTTCAAGAAGTCGACATGGACCGAATGAAAAGTTGGGACCAATTTCAGTGCGTCTCAAGTTTCCTCCTATTATTGCAGCTGCATTCACGTTATGCCAAAATCCCATTCAGAAACCAAAGTTTGCATTGAATATGAAATGCAGATAAAATATAACCCACGTCGCGTGCAGCGAGCCAGGCATTTCAGTTTCCTGTGACTGAAGCCTCCGCTAAAATGAAGCATGAATTCTAGGTAGGCTTATTTTTTCTCAACAGCGAATGGAATCTCTGAGAAATTGAAAGCCTGCCGAAGAATGTCGTTCGTTCTCGGTAGAAGAATGGAATAGACCCTGTTGGGCTTATACTGTTGCGTGTGGATCGTCTTGGATAGCCAGAGACAGCAATCTTTCCAGTCTCCTCTATGGACTTTCTGATTCTCAGTCATGAAACCTCATTGTGTTATTTTCTATTATATGGTCGTAGACTGAATGTTTCCAGGAGATTAGAGTTTTTGGGAGGTTTCTTTCATTAGCTGAAACGTCTATGTTTGAAATGTAGAGCGATGAAGTGCTGAGAAAATGATTTATTTGAACTGCACTAAATGAGAAATGTGATAGTACAATAGTATAACAAAATAATTATACTTCAAAGTTACTTCCTGAATGCTACTTAAGACAGCACGCTGTTAAATAGAACAGAAAGTTTCATGAGTGTGTAATGCACAAAAATTAAATCCCCGTAAAAATAAGGCCCCGTATTGTGACATTAGTTATAGCTATTAGAAATACTTGACTCATAAAATCAGTATGCTAGGGCTGTTGAAAATTTCTGTAATTAGCATGACACTTGTATTAATATTTTGGGAACTGTCCATTACGGTTCGTATTAAGCAATAGAAACAGACTGTTTTGGCATTAAAGAAGATTTTCTTCACGCATGAAATGTGCCGGTGTCAGTAAAAAATCTTTGTTGGAATTACCTAACAAGAAAGAAATCATTTCGTGGGGAATTATCTTTGAGGAAGTTTTCTCGCAGAGCGCGCTGCATGTGTGTTGAGACCCGTAGAGCTCTAGCAGCCCTTGCTCCTGTGCGTGTGACAGCATGGACATTATTTTGTGGTAAACTTGCTGTGAATTAACGATACTGTACCCTACGCGTCTATTGTTACAATGACATTATTGCTATTGATGTATCAAAAAATATTCATGATAATATTATTACGTTGAAAAGAGTAAATGTAAGCAGCTATAGGGTTAAAGATTAAAAATTAGAGATGTGATGCATCCCACATGCGCTGTCACCACGATGAAGTGCGATGACATCGAGACAAAGAATGGAAAGATCGGTAGGCCGTGACGATGATAATTTGAATCCAAAATTCAGAAGCCGCCTGCTTTCATGAAACCATTTATATCTTGAATTGGAACTCCATATTGAGAAATGAAGGCCACTCTAGCGAAATAGAAATGTAAGAGGACTTGAATAATACTCGCCAGTCTTACACGTCATCACGATCTCCATACTGATTAGCAAGAGTGGTCGATCGGTTGTATTCTACTAAGAGATTAGAAAGGAGCAGCAGCTCAATTAAATTAATCATTACTGTTTTTGTAAATGTTATAGACTGTGAAAAACACATCACGACAACTCTTACATATTCAGATAACGTTTTGAATAACCGATTCTGACCTCTACACAGGAGAACATAATTCAAAACCAAAAGAAACTCGGGCGTACAGAAGGCCTGAGAACAAATTGCAATGATTGTAAACAAATAGCCTAACGTTCACAAGGACATTGCATGTTCATAATTTTCTGTGATGGGCTGCTTGCATGAATATTTGCGTATTTGCTCTTAATTAGGACGTTTAATTTGTGACTAAAACAGTCAGCCACGCCACGTAAGTTTTACCACGAACTGTTTACACTCTGTATTAGCCTTGATTGTAAGACTTGAAGCCACTGCAGCCAAAGCAGAGACTGCAGAGATAAGCAGGAATAGCAGAGACTGCAGAGACACAGTAGGAACAGCAGAGACTGCAGAGACACAGTAGGAACAGCAGAGACTGCAGAGATAAGCAGGAACAGCGGAGACTGCAGAGACACA
>VCRD01001071.1:98440-137501 GCA_006783055.1 Trinorchestia longiramus | reverse complement strand
TGCTGTAATTAACTGACTCCTCTACTGACTGGCCTCTCGTAAGCTGAAAAATTACAAGTTTTTAAAAACGTTAAACGCAAACACTTGCAGCAGATATTTTTATTTCAACGAGCACATCTATTCATTATAGAATCATTTTAAGATATTAAAAAAGAAGTTTTAGTTAATTATGTAAAGAGAACCTTGAAAGATCTTGTTATATTTTTCCAGTCGCACATTTATTTATATTTAATAAGTTGTTGTTCGATATTGTTTGTAAAGAAAACTCTTTTCATTTACCATTCATTTCAGTCGGGTCCTGTCTCAAAATAAACAATTTATTTGTTATTTAAAAAACGGAATGAGTATTAATGAATATTTTATCAAGAGAATGCTTCTTTATTCTCATTTTGTTTTTTCCAGTCAATGACGCTATTTTTTGACATGCTGTATCGGACTGTACAAATAGAGGCACGAATTTTACACCCTTGTGTTATCACTTAAATTCAGATTTTCCTGTATGAAACCATTTATACTAGAGCTTTTCCTTGTGTTGCCATTTATATTTTTTCTTTGTGTTGCCTCTTAAATTAAGGTTTTTTGTGTTACCAGTTAAATTCAGGCTTATCCTGTGTTTCATGGGGAAAATGCGTCGCTTAAACTGAGCGAAAACGTTAGCTAATCCCCGAATGTAATAACTATTACAAACTGATTCCTTGTTAATTAAAATAGGTATTACGAGCTTGTACTTGGTTTTTACAAGAGTAGCGAGCTGTGCAATTGGGAACGTCGGTGAGCGAAGAAAGTAGAGCTAGTGGCGCTCCAGAGAGACGACGATGCTAGGCAATGGAGTCCTGAAGTTTTAGTTGCATTCTTCGCTGTTTCCCAAACAAAGACCATTCAGTTCTTAAAGTCGTCATTGAGTTTACGCTTTTTTTTCGAGGCTATTGTGGCCATTTTTAGTTTACCCTGAAAAAGTCGCTTGATGCAAAAAGTTTCATTGGTTGTTCTGAAGCCACGGTGAAACTGAAGAAAATGAGTGAACATTAGAAGTGAATCGCTGTAACGTGTAGTATGTAGTGCAGGTAGTATGTTGTGGTGCACGGTGTGTGTTGTGGTGCACGTTGTGTGATGTGGTGCACGTTGTGTGTTGTGGTGCACGTTGTGTGTTGTGGTGCACGTTGTGTGTTGTGGTGCACGTTGTGTGATACGGTGCACGTTGTGTGATGCGGTGCACGTTGAGTGATGCGGTGCACGTTGAGTGATGCGGTGCACGTTGAGTGATGCGGTGCAAGTAGCGTGTAGTGGTGCAGATAGCGTGTAGTGGTGCAAGTAGCGTGTAGTGGTGCAAGTAGCGTGTAGTGGTGCAAGTAGCGTGTAGTGGTGCAGATAGCGTGTAGTGGTGCAAGTAGCGTGTAGTGGTGCAGATAGCGTGTAGTGGTGGTGCAAGTAGCGTGTAGTGGTGGTGCAAGTAGCGTGTAGTGGTGGTGCAAGTAGCGTGTAGTGGTGCAAGTAGTGTGTAGTAGTGCATGAAGTATGCCAGCTTGCAGGTGGAGTGAGGCTGAGAAGGCAGTGTGTTGTGGTGTAAGAAAGAAGGTATGAATCTCCTCATTCTACTTGTTTCTCGAGCTGCCCTAGCGCCAAACTTACAAGCAAATAGTGCTAAATATGCATTAGTAGTAAACTCATTAGAATATTTTTACTCCCACCGAACTTCAAGTATATAAGTAAACCCTTTAGTAGTTGTTATTCTTTACTGCAGTATAATATCTTGAAAACTATGAACATAAAAATTCATGGTCAAGAGTCGTATTTTAGAAACTCTGCTGCAAAAATGACTTCCCCTATTTCACGGGTTTCAGGAAGTGATAGAAGAAAGACAATCTTCTGACGGAAGCTTGATCGCGGGATTATTTATTCATCAAGCCCTGCTGAGGATCTGAGGCCGAGAATGCCTCGGCGGCCAAAAGTTTGCTCACAGCTTTCCGTGAGAGCCGTACGGTCAGCCGGATAAATGAAGACCAGGATTTTGTGAGAAGTTCAGGAGTCGCCCCAGACGTAATAGCCCACCTGGAAAGAGCGAATTTTCTTTTCTCCCCTATTTGCACAGTTTTCGCGCATATGCAGCCTGGAAACCCGATTGACGGAAACTGCCTAAAGTCGCTTCAAATGAAAGCTTATTCCAAAGGCCTCGGCGCAAAGGTTTCTTCTGAAAGGCAAAGCAAAATTCTGTGTGCGCCTCCATTTTCTTCTTTGATGTAGCGCCTCTACAAAAACTACAAGACTTTGAGCTTAGCACCGACGCAGGCAGTCCTGAGACTCATCAGGTTCTTTTCTTACGCTTCGCTGGTTCTTCATTTCAATTCAGGACTTGCCTGAACACCGGACTTGTTCTCTCTCCTCACCCAAACATGAAATTCTTACAGTCATGCGGCAAGTAAGTCAGTCTTTCCTGGTTCATGTGTTTACAAATTTCAGCGCTACCCAATGATCACTGAACAAATTTTCCCTTGAAATTCGATAAATCTATAAAAAGACCGAGCTCGTGTTCCGAACGAGCTCTTTCTGAAGGACGCATGTGAAGCGAAAATAAAATGTAAATTTTATCTAGTTGTTTTCATAGCATGATTGCTTATAAATTCTCTCTCTCCTACTGTAGGGAAACTTTGCATACAAAGTTTATCTCATTCTGAAAAACATATATTGCATGGAATCTTCCATACATTTTCATCCTTCTGCTCACCTCATCCGACACTCGGTACATAATACCGACACAAAAATGCTAAGGACCACACAATTCTTCTATCTAATTTCCATAGCAATCAAGAAATAACGCCTCCTTATATCCAAACGAACCTAAAAATGATTGAAACAGGACCACACACGCCGTAGGTGTTCCGCTTCTTTACATGCTATGTGTGTTTATGTTGAGATGACTTGCGCATCATTATAAATGTCCAGGAATTATTATCATCAATTTCTTTCATTAACAATCTATGTTAATAATATGATCAGAGGATATGATATTGACATGTTATTCCCATTTTCGCTGCCGGTGGTGAAGGTTTCGCTAAATTTCAAGTAATGTCTGAACGAACTCGTCAAATCCCATGAGAATGATCCTTTTCCTCGCGTAATCTTGCTTCTCATCCGGTTTTAATTCACCACTGGGGAATATTTTTGGACGTTGTACATATGTATATCTGCTGTAGCTACTGATATTAAAGATAATTTTATTTTTGTGTTTGACAGAGTTAGAATGAAGACGCAGCTAAGTCAAAGAAAGCTGTGAATTTATTACACTAAATACGCAACAAAGTCAAAGAAATCTGTGAGCTCATTGCGCTTACTACGCGCCTAATTGAAACGAACCTGTGCGCTTATTTTATTTTCTAGTGTGATTGAATGGAAGGAAGTAGAAGGAAAAGTTTCCAGTTTGAGTTACGTGTTTCACTCATTGTACAGTCAAGTTGTTATTCTCGAGCGCCTGTAAATTAAAAGAAATCTCGAGCAGCCATATTTGACATGAAATTTCAAGCGACTGTAAATTGAAAGAAATCTCAAGCAGCTGTAAATTTAAAACAATGTTGAACGGCTGTTAATTGAAAAATGAGCTTTTTGTAGTTTTCAGCTTGCATGTTGCACTAGCCCTTATTCTTCTTACCCTCTCGGTAAATAAAATTACCGGCTGAGGACAGCGTGCGTCAGTTTTTATCAGCGATTGCTTGTAATGCACAAATCTTATTCAAAAAAAATTATGTGAAAGAACTCTAACCATTTCACACCGAATATATGATAACACTACAAGCAAACACATCAGTGAATTAACTGATACGAGTATTGCATTAAAACATCACAAAGAAAGGGACATGGAACCCGAAATATTTCGTTGGAGAATGTAATTTCTCTGTACTAGGAATATTTCAATTTCACATCTGAGAACAAAGTTCTGAGGAGCTCAGGTTATTTACCATCGCAAGCAATAAATTACGGATATAGAAATTCACAGTGACGGATTTTTTGACACTTCGAAGCTTAACTGAAGCGCTGGATGTGAACGTGCATCAGAACCACTTTTCGGTCTGCTCTGGATGCTTGATTTGCCTGACACTGTAATTGAGACCTCGTAAATAACCAGAGGACCAGTATTGTGTGTCCCACTCTAACTTGTATATTTGCTAGATATCCTCTGGACTCCATCGTCGCCTTCCATTAGGCAGAAAAAATATACCGCCGAACGTGGTGCATCCTCCGCAACTGAACCTGTTGCTTCTTTCGCAGCTGAATGTGTTGCTTCCTCCACAACTGAATGCGTTGCTTCCTCTGCAGTGCTCATATTGCTTCTTAACTTGCTTGCAAATTCCCAAAAGAATCGACTAGGCCTGCGTTGCTCGCCGTAAGTCGTCCAGCAGTACAGTATGGCTGCTCGCTTCATCTGGTTCTGGTCAGATGTAATCTAGTCATTCTGAAGCCTGTGCGTAAAAACAATTTGCCGAGTCCAGATGGACTGGGGTTGAATTGGTTGCAAGTTCCAATCCCAAATCGTCTTCCGCTGACGACTTGAAATATCTTCGCAAATATTAGGTAAAGGAGCAAACTTTACGGTAACTGCAGGCTATAACCGTAACGCAGAATTGTATATTTCTCCTAGGAGTGTGCTAGTTCGTCCATGCATGAAGGAAATAAATATGATCGGAGACAGAGAAGTTCAAGGATGAAGAAAATAGATACGTTCAGGAGGCAGAGAAGAAGATTCTAATGGAATTTTTTAAGCAAATTAGGATTACATCGAAAAAATGTTGTATTTGTTATTTTAATATTCTCTTTTTATTACTAGAAATTTTGATATTGCTTTTTGCTCAAATTCGTCCGAGTATATATATAGATGACCGTCTAAGAAAGCGACGCAATTTCACCTCTGTAGTTGACTTACTATTAACATTTCTCTTCAATGCTAAGCTGAAATGGAATCATGGATCATTAGTGTAATTTCTGGAACTAATTTAATTTATATGACTGCTTGTACATTGCCAAAGCCCTAGGACCGCGTCAGTTGGAACAAACATTTTGAAAACTGACGCTCAAAATCCGTGGATTGTGTTTCACGACGTCTGGAGCTTTCATGTTTTGAATTAATGACGAAGAAAAAGAACGAATCATAGTAAGCAAATGTATTATATTTTATGCAAATAGTTGGGCGTTTTTAGTAATCTTCATTTCTTCAATATTTTAGCTCATTTCCACAGTATAGACTTTGGTTTCTCCACAATGCCCCTACCAGGCACTGTGGTATCTTACTATACTTCTCTGTTTATCAGGGTTATTAATAATTTTTCCTATGCTGCTCGAATGAACGTAAGACTTGTAATCACTCAATCCAGCATGACTCAAACTCATGGATTAACGAAAAAGGCATTTTCTACTAGAGTTCTTAAGTCCCCATCTGGCTGCAGTACCTCTGAAAGTTTTAACAACGATGTGTTCAAATTCAGAACACAATATAGTCAATTAAATTTACACATCAATTCATTCTGGGTTGTTCTCCTTCTGTCGATGTAGCTGCAGAGAAAATGAAAAGTAATTTCAATGGCATTGTGTTCACATCTTCAAACCAACTATGTTATGATTCATTTCGGTTCTGAAAATAATGACTCCGATTAAGGTAACAGGGTGCTTCAGAATTAAGGCAACCAGTTTTATATATTAAATAAATCATTTAAAATCAGTGTTTGGTTATTTAAATCTTATATTATTTTGAAGGTAGTAAAATAATCTTTCTGTATCAAGTGTAAATTTTAAATTCATACTTTATATAATGACTGTGGATCGAAATATCGTTATCAAACGCCACTATCAATTGCAAAAAGATAAAAATGAACCGTTAAACCATTTAAAATTGTTAAAAATTGTAAGAAGACTAGTACACCCACTGATAAACCAGAACGAGGCTAGAAACGAAGTATTCGGACCAAAAAACTTTTCAAAAACACGCGGGAGAAGTTACGTCGAAACACACGTCGATCCCATCGAAAACTGGCTGCAGAAGCCGGTGTTAGCAAAACTTCAATGTATCGATTGTTGAAGGAGAATCTGGAAAAAAAACCTTGCAAAATGATGAAATGTCATGAGCTTACTGAACATCATGAGAGAATTAGGACTGAAAGAATTCGCCACATCCTTAATGAGATTGCTCAAGGCACGCTCCCAAAATTGGTGTTCACAGTTGAGAAAAAATTTGACATTCAGCAGGTTTTCAACCATCAGAACGATCGAGTTTAGATTTCCTCAAGTTCAGTCGAGGGTTGAATTGCTACGAGACGTCAAAATGCAGTCTGTCACGGTTTGGGCAGCTGTGACAGCCACTTGTTTTTGTGCCTTGTGACAGGAAGATCTCCGCTTGTTTTTATGCCTTGTGGGGTTAACTGAACTCAGAACGGTACATTTCTCTTATTTTCAAGTCAAAGTTGCTACTATGGGTGACAGAACATTTTCAGGGTTCACCATGGAGTCTCCAACAGGATTCGGCACCATCACATGGCTCCAACGTAACCCAAACCTGAATTCAGAGGAACATTCCATCTTTCATAAGCAAAGATGTATGGCCAGCAATGAGCCCCGACCTCAATCCCTTGGACTTTTCTATCAGGTCTATTTTGGAGACAAGGGTCTTAGCTACCCCTCACACTTCTCTCGAGTCCCTCAAAGCAAAACTGCGAAGGGAATGGGAAGCAATTCTACAAGAACAGATACGTGCCGCTTGCGATGCCTTTGTAAATCGACTTAAAGCTGTAGTTCGTAATAAGGGTGGTTAGATCCAATAAATGCCACACTGTATCGTTTCCTTATTATTCCCCTTTTTGTTTCAACCCATAAAATCAAAATCACGCATTTGAATTTTCATAAACCAACCTACCAAAAGCTTCGTTGCTTTAATTCTGAAACCCCCCGCAGTTTCGTTAAATCATTTTTTGTTTCACCAGTATTGAGATCAAACAGATGCGCTCATTTCTCTGAGCGATATTATGTACTGCGTGAAATTACTATATTACCAAGTTTCCTATCTTCATATCCGCCAAAAACTATCTGTTCTTGCTGCCAGATAGAATTTATGCACCGAAAGCTCTTGTAGAGCATTGTGTAATCTCAATCCTTCCTGGGACCTGAGTGAACTCTAAGGGAATTCGAAAGCAGAGCATCTGGACCAGAAGGATCAGCATCACAAGATCGCATGGTACTCGGCAATACACCGGCACTCGTACCTTCATCAGACTTTCCAATGCCGGCCAAACAGCTGAGGACTCTTCGATCGTTCTGTCCAGGAATTGCTTCACATCTTGCCTTGATAGAATCTATAGACCTCAATATAACCTTGGACGAACGAGAAGGGAACTGGAGGTCGCCATTGTTGTACCCCGACGCGACCGGTGGTCTTTTCATCGGCGCTTATCTAGTGCTACTGAAGCTTCAGATCGTTCTACTTCGTTCAATATGCTAATGAAAATCCCAATAGGTGGCCTAATTACAGTCTCATTAAGGCAGCAATACGCTCCCGCTTGCATACCCAGCTTGAAAGAAGCTTCTGTGGCTGCTGTTGGACTCTGGTCCACAGATCAAGAGGCTTGCTGCGTGAGAACTACATACTACAGAAACTATACTGATTACAGAATGATGAGTGATTACTAGGTGCACATTGATGAGTAATTGTCAATAGCAGACTGATGAATAATTGTCAGTTGCAGACGGATGAGTAAATATCAATAGCAGACTCCATTTTGGAACTCAGGCTGGTCACCGGCTTCTGATTTAAGTTTGTCTTACCATTGAGTCAGGACATCAGTGAAAGCATTGCATTCCTCACAACTGTGTCCGTGGACCAAGGTATTCATTAGCCTGCACTGATTGATAAGTTTTGTAGTTCCATAACTCCAAATGCTGTAAAAGTTAGTCTAGAATCGTCTTGGTGTTATGTTTCAATGATCATAAAAAACTACGTCTGGATAATAATCTCATTGCTGTTTCTCATGCCAAAATTGTTCTGCTAAGTCAAACATTCCATTAAATCAGCAGTAACGAAAGCATTATAGCTTCACGTCAATTATAATATTTCACTCCATTATTTCACTATTGTGTTGCTTTTATGAAAACAGATCAATTGAATCAATTTAAAGAACAAGTCGGCATGGTACTCGGGTAGCCATCCAAGAACGGGCTAGACGGCTTGCTCGTGCTGCCATATTCTATTCTATCCTTCTCGTTGGAAAATAGCGTTGTATCGAATTACGATTAGAATTCTGGGCTGCTTCGAATGATTTTGAATATTACTTAGTGTTATCAGATTTTGGAAAGTTTGCTGCTTGCGTTGGGCTATATTATCAGCCTTTATCAATGGAAATTTAATCAATATGTGGAGACAACTGGTGAAATATCAATCAATACTCATTATGGGGGAGTCATGATTCGTTCAACTTGTTATGCTTTCACAACCGACGAAAGTCCCAACTTGTGACAGAAGTATATGCTACAGCACCG
The DNA here is from genome assembly GCA_006783055.1 of Trinorchestia longiramus. Classification (NCBI taxonomy): domain Eukaryota; kingdom Metazoa; phylum Arthropoda; class Malacostraca; order Amphipoda; family Talitridae; genus Trinorchestia; species Trinorchestia longiramus. Next base: position 128,993 of record VCRD01001071.1, on the reverse strand, counting down.
TACTCTGTCCTAAGAATTCATTCGTTAACTTTGTAAAAATTGTTTTGAAACTAATATGTATGTCCTCAGCAGCCAGCCAGCGCAATAGCAGGGGCGTTGCCTGGGGATACATAAGCTGTATGTCATCAGATTGTCGGTCATTCCTCAACTGCGGAAAACTACAGAATGTAACATGTCTAAGATTTTTTCACTATAGACACAAGCAGACATTGTATAATCATTTGCAAAGAGTAATACGCAAACATCACTGCAATATGGCATGAGAGCCATCAAATAAACTCATTTGAATTAAAAAATAAAAATTCATTCAGTTCATTCTTTGATTCATTCTGGCGACGTTTGGTGTTAGGACGTAATTTTGAAATTCATTAAACTGCTTATTCAAAATAGAACCAGACATTCTCAAACAAATGCACATTTTATTCCATGTTTTGTGTACGATCGACATATTTTCGCCCCAGATCATAACAATAGACCTCTCTGTTATTCCTACGGATCTTGAGGACCTTTGTATGTACACAAAGTTCAGACGAGCAGAAAGTGTCGCTGGCCTCGAGTTCTCCGAACATTGCTGGAGTAACGAGACCGTGTGTCACCAACACGTCCTCTCTCCTGTCACCCAGTAAGCTTATTTAACAGGGAACTACGCCCGTCGCTGCGTTAGTGTAACGTAGCTTTTCTTTTAAAGCAATATTTGCAATTGTATGGCGAGGCTGGGCATGTTCATTACCAGTGACTCGACCTAAAGAGGCTTGAGAGGCGTGACACACGGTTTCCGCAATTTTTAATACGTTGTGAGGCGTACAGCAGCTCCCATACGAGTCTCATTGTTTTTTATAATTGGCTCGAGTCCAAGCGTTTTTCTCGTTACGTTAAGTAAATATCGGGCCAAGTTTTCTAATTTACCACGAAAAGAAAGGAAGCAGAATGAACGAGAAACACAGCAATCCTGTTAAGGAGCGATGCTTCGGCTTCCTCTTAATTAGAACCCAACCTAAATGGCCCGAAGTTTTAGACCGCTTCCGTAGATGGTTACAGGATGGTGACAAAATTTACTCCTAGCTTTTTGCGGTAATCTCGAGTCTTACGCTCTTCTTTGACTCTTAAATTTTCGTGAGAACGGCACAGATTCTTCTTAAAATATACAGGCTATGATACAACATAAGCTTGCGAGCTTAGCAGGACTTTGTTTGGATTAAAAGAACTTTTCAAAGATTGTTGCTAGAGTTTTTACTTGTCTAACGTTCACTGCATACCTGAAACAGTTTTTCGAGAAATGGAACAATCATGCAGAATATGAGCTTAAAATACGGCATATAACTATCCTAAAAAACAGTACTATTCGTTAAATTACATATGGCTTTTAACTTTTTAAAGTTTCTCTTCTCATAAACGCTAGGGATATTGCGATGTCAGAAGATGATTCCAAACATTAATTTGAACTCATTTAGGGATTTCACCATGATGCATATTTACCAGAACTGCTTGCTCTCCGTTATTTTTTGGGCTACTAGGATTAATCTACATTTTGAGTGAGAGTTTAGCCGTTGCTAAGCATTCCTTTAAATATATCTGCAGACTCTGAAGATTTTCATTCATTTCCCTACAGTGTATGACGTGAGCAGTCTGCGCTTCCCGTCCGCGGCTGCTTCGTAAAAACTCGCTTTGCAATTCCCGACTTGAAGTTTTTGATTGGAATTGCAAAGTTTGTAGTTTTTTCGTCGGACTGTGCGCTACTGACACGTCTGTAATCGACTAAAAGGTGTAAAAACATGAAAAATGGCGCTTGTTTTTTTAACGGTGATGAGGCGTTGTAAAATCGTTTACAGCTTTTGTGACGCCCTAGAAAAAGACTTCAAATTGATTTTTCTCCGCTGCGATATAAGTTCGTTGGAATCTTCTTCACTTACTTTGACCTGCAGCACTGAAGCCCCAGAAATAATGTTTTGTACACTCATATTCTACATTCTGAAATAGCACACGCATTGAGTATGTAGACTTCATGAGCAAACTGCAATGTAGACTCGAAAGATCCTTAGGTTATGACTTTATTCTATATCACTGCAATAAAATTCAAGTAGATATTTAAAATTTCCATTTATTGAGCAAATTTTACAATAAATTTGTCACCCTAACATACTGGAAACTATATTTAGGGTACAATAGGATTCTTTTCTCAAATACGCAAAGCAATTGAGTATGGTGAAAAATTTTGCACAAGATGATGTGTCTTACCTTCCTCACTTCCAACGTAATGCTCTTACTTAACATTGTATGAGAGAAGATGGAGGTATCAAACCCAATCGCTGCGCCGCCCGTGATGATAACGTGAATCCCTGTCAACCAAGTGAACTTTCAACTCACTATCACTACTCGACAACTTACCAAAAGTTTTCCTTAACTCCTCAGCGAAACAGTAGACGCTCATGTTACTAACACAATGCAACATTCAGTTGACATCATATTAATATATGAAATCATTATTCAGAGGCATACTTCAAAAACTCTATTCTGGTCCATTTGTTGGGTATAGTTCATTTGCAAACGAATGGATCAAGGTATTATTTTTCAATAGCTGGCTGCTCAAATCTTCACAAATCATTACTTTTACACATGCTTTCTGCTGCTTGCAGTGCACGCTGGAAGCAGAATTAGAAGTACGTTCATTTCAAGATGAACCTGGTGAGTGCATATGTAGTCCGCTGCTCACCAGCGCTCACTGTCTGTACATGTATTCGTAGAGATTTCAAGGTGGGAAAATTTCTCCTGGACGACTAGTGGTTACTTGTATGGCTGGTATAACGTTTATTAATTTGATTACTGTTTACGTATATGTATTATATAAAACAAAACTAGTGAGTAAATGTCTAAATTCTATGCATACGCAGCTATCTTCAGTCTTAATTTCGAACAAATATGTAGTTCGTTTAACAGGATTCTTCATTGTAAGTCAGTGTACCTGCACCATCTGTCATGTCAAACAGCGCAGAGAAAAGTTATTCGAGCAAAACTATTTCGAAAAAAAGATGCTAGAATTCACTCGCGAAAAATATTTACTACTCAAAGAGACAACTTAAGCGCTGTACTTGTAATCACAACTATAAATCAATGTAACACGTTCTTCGTCAATGCTGCTTCAGAAAAAACTCAGGAAGTGTATTGTCTACTATTGGCCTGCCCTAAAAAGTCATGGATTACATTAGCAATGTTCAGTAACTTTTGATAATTTTAACTTGATGAATATGAACATTTTCGTTGGGATGAAAAATTCGAAAAAATTCTGGACTCTTCAGAGGACACTGCAGCTGCAACCACAACCACGACTTGCCTCCCTTTAAATAAGTTCATGAGCAGCTGTTCAAGAAAGCCTTCCCTCATAGTGCCTCCTCGACATGCCCCTGTACTCCCCACTTTATGCACCTTTGTCCTGTGCGGGCCAGCCAAACAATAAGGGGCGTTCGTCGAAGGGATGGGCTTTTGAAGAAACAAGTGTCTTTAAAAAATTTATTTATTACAAAGTTCGTGTGCGCGATTTGTTGGAGATTTTACTTGTCGTAGGTTGAAATTGTCGTAGCACATGAGAGGAATTTTTGTGTCATATGAGTGTGTATACATATTTTCTTACGCGAGCCCTGTTTGAACGTAACTTATTTACGTAACGTACATATTATTTTAGCATTTTATCAATATAGCATAATATTTTGTATTGTTTCAGCCTTATTATTATGTAAGATACATCGAAACTTTGTCTTTTTAAAGCTGAACATTTTTTTTATTTGAACAATTAACATACTTAAGAATTCTAACTCGTAATGAGGTTAAACAATTTTGCGAAGTTGAAAAAATTAAAAAAAACATTTGTGCCTCTTGAAAACATTGATGAAAATTCATGATTTTCTGAATTGTTGAAGATGCTAGTGGTTCTTCACTACATGACCAACACTCACGGGTCTTATGTAGGGTACAAATGACGATGTTAAATCAAAACCAATTGTTCTGTCAAATAAGGAACTTGCATAGCATGTTTTCCATATTAGCACGGTTGGAGAGCTCTTTAAGCTAATGACAACGGAAGGTGAGCAAATTATGAGCTTTGAGTCTAAAACTGGCAGGCGTGGTAAGAGAGCTTCATCAGTGCGGCTTAGAAAAGTATCGCTACCTTCATTGAATACCTGATTAGGGGGACAAAAAGTGCATGCAATGTTTGCCACCACTTAGTGTCGCCGCACCGCGCCTGTTGCAACTCTCATTTCGCTGTGGCTCTTCGTAATTAAAACCGCAGTGACATAAAACCGCCCTTACTCCTCCAAATGAAACTATTCTGACACCACTTAAATTACACCGCCTTCAATACTGCAAAAACTTAATGAGACTTCGCGTGCTAGCGGCACCATCTCTCCCTTCACGCTCCGTCCCAATTTTGAGCTTTACTTCTCATTGCATTTGCTCCTCTTTGCCCATATTGAATTTTATCTTTCGCTTTGATGAGTCACGAAATTAGACTTGCAAGGCATTCGTCGGGTGTTTAACATCGCACCGTACAAATAAACGCAGCTAAAATGCTACTTTGGTGAAAGCCGGTTCCGCTCTTTAGACAGAGGGAATGCTAATTGTACCACCAAATTTTTTCAGATCTGGCTATGGTACATCGTTATTTAGCAGTGAAATGTCTGAGTTTATCAGTATGGACTGAATTAATACCAGATCGAAATTAGTATGCACGTACATGTAAGAAAATTTTGAAAACTTCTGTACAAACTGTTTTCTGATATAAATTCATCGAATGCTGGCGCACTACCATCATATTGTTTAAAATGTAACAAATAATTACCTGTAGTGAGTAGTCGTAGACGCAGGGTGCCAGAGGACGCGAGACTTATTTGTGTTACTCATATTTTGCAGTACGAATGGATGTGTTTCTGCGACTTGAATCGCATTCGGTTGACAGCAGCTTTAATTTCTATGAATAATCGAAGCTGGCATGCTATTGTTATGACTGTGTGGCAAAGCTAAGATGCTACCGGCACAATGCGCCACATTTCAATAGAATGACGGAATGTATGGCCGGAATAACTCTTCAAAGAATAGCCTAAAGCTACTGTGCTGGATATTAATTGTTCTACCACCAGGGTATTTGGCTTCAAGGACATATGCTGCACTGACGGGCCCAAAATTCAGCCAATATTATCATTAACCCCTAAAGCAGTGAGAAATATATCAATCGATAGCAAAATTTAAAATTATCAAGTTTAAATAATTTTGAAATTGAACTGGCGGTTCATGTTTCGTCCTCGCAACATTTATTTATGACTACAGTTTTTGAATCTGTGTATTCATACTTCAATCAACCTCTCTTTCTCTTTCATTACATAGTTACGAAATAGTATTTCATTTGAATCTTCTGGGAAACCTTCCACAAAGTGTAATCGATCATCTGAATCTTGTGACAAACTTTTCTTGTCATAGTTTAGATACTAATCTAATCGTTGCATTCATCAAGAAGTTCTTTCTATCCGACAATCCAACATATAATTCGAGTCACGAGTGAATTCTTTCGGTGGAATCTATTCTACCTACTAAGTAGTGAACACTCCAGGTTACTGCAGATGGAATCCCCGAGATTGCATTATGGTCACCTTGACCCACAAACTTGTTATAAACTACTGGAAAAATTCATCTACGCTGTGTTTGAAGCAGTGATCTCCAGTACACAGTTTTTCACCGATGTTGTATAATTTTTTGTTTTAGGGAAGGTTTTTGATCCTACTCAGTAGGTCATTTCCTTGATATAAGATATCAAAGTTGCTAAAGATTCTACTTTCTTCTTTAACTTGTATTCTTGTGATGACGTTGCTTGTCTTTCATGAATGTTGGTGTTTGCGAAATAACGAGATTGCATCAGCGGCTCCTATGAAATTTAATATCCTCAGCAAAATATATTGTTTACGTAGAGGAATTAAATTTTTGTTCTTAATTCCACTGAAACCCTCGACAGCGGAGATGCATTAATGAAATGTCGGTGTTGGGATATGGAAGAGCGTGACTCCAGAGAAAGTGGTGGTGGTGGGAGCAATATGAGGAGAAATGTACCTCAAGAGTGAAAGATCTGGCTGACGGGATGTACTGGACCATGCCAAAAGTAAGAAGACTATCTAATATTTCTGTATGGAATAATTAGTACAGTGAAACTTGTCAGACTATTAATAAATATGAGCAGAGACTTAAGACAACTGAAGGGCTATGCGTTCTCTACAATGTTGCCTCATGTTGCTCAAATTTCAGTCTGTGTTTTCATTCTATTTTCACATGTTCAAAATTTTGCCCCTCAGCGAAACTTTATTTAAATATAACGTCTCAAAATGATTATTGTATGCTCCTTTTCTTTAATTATCAATGTTCCAATCAGGTTTTTGACATGGTTAGCATAAAAGCGAAAATTCGTTCAAGTCACTGTAAATACTACTTTTTTCACTTTATTTACTCCGAGACACTGAGACATATATTTTATATATGTGCACCAGTGTTATCAAAGTATTAGCAAACTTTATTCGAATTAATGAAGATACCCAGCTCAGTGAGTAGAACTTCCATCCATTTGAATTACTCATGCATACCCACTATAAGAAGAAAGCAGATTTGTTTTATAAATATACTCGATTCATACTACAATAAGATTCATTCTCGGAAAATTTTTCTTGTGAAATAAAAGTATTCTAGTCTTTGATTAAGCTGCGAATGACGTCTTTGGTGCTGCTAGCTTCTTTCTGTCAGGTTGTCTTTGTTGCTATTTAGTTTCCACTATTACGTATACGAGGGAATTATTCTTCAGTTATTTACTCACAAATAAAAGGGCTGATTACGTATTTTGACTTCATACCCAACTTGACCAGCTTAAAAAGCTAATCGTGTGTGGACTTTTAAAATGATAGCTTTGAACGTCCTGATGGATGCCTTAACATATCTGGTAGCTTTCGTGACCTTCACTCGCAGTTGTGCTCACATCTTCACCCTTTTGGGAAGTTAGGAGACTCAGCATCACTCAGAAGCATACGTACCTTGCTTTGAAGCTCAAACTCAGCCCAGCTTGTTCAAACAGATCTTGATGCGAGTTCAGGTTCATTTATTTTTTGGGGGAGCTTTTCTTACTTTAATTTATTCGTTGTCAAAAATCTGAGAGTTAGAAAGCCCTAATGAGCGGCTTTAGTATTGTTTTGATTATTTCGTTCTTTAAATTTCTGTGCGTTAGAGTTGCTCGCTGCCGCTATTAAAACATGATTTGGACGGCCATAATTTTAACCTTTCACGATCTACAGAATCCTTTTTGCAATATTCGAGATTGTTCAGTTTTGGATTCATTAACACATCTAACTACGTATAAAACTAAATCACTGAACTTTGTTTTCACCATCTTCAGACGTGGACAGGTCAAAAGTCATGCAGAAGTGGTGTGTCTAATGAGGTGTTCTCGAGCACGGCCCCGTCCTCCTCGCCTTCTGGGTCTCCCATAATTAAGGCATTAGTTGTAGCTTTGTATTTCTCAGAATAACATTCCTGTGATGCTGCGTATGCCCTCGTATGCCAAGCACCAAGTTTTCATCCAGACACTGAAAGCTACAGTTAGTATATGCACAATTTTTCTAATGAAGTAGCCTTACTGCATGATTTTACATTTTATTTTACTAGCAATAGCGTGTACTTTATCGAAATCAACGCAATTTTGTTGGTGTAAGTATTTAGTTTTTGGTTTGTGATTCCAAGTCTACGAGGTTGAACAGTACGGAGCTTCGAGAGGGCAGTAAAGTTACTGGTAAAGGATTCTATAACCGTAACTGCCAGGAATATTTTTGAGCGAAATTAGAATGTAAGCTCAATACTTGGAAATCAAATTCAGTACACAAAAAATAATTCTATGTTTAAATAAAGGTATAACACTATTAGATCACACCTTGAAAAAAAGCTGTGAGAGTGAACAAAATAAATTTATAGAGACAAACTGCAGTCGTGAACGTGTTTTGTGAGATAAAAGTGTTGAGAGAGTGTCTGCAACTTCCTTTTTGATGAGGACAGTACTGAATCACTCTGTTCTATTGTTTTCTAGAAAATGATAAAAATCTCTTATCTTATACTCTATAATATCAAGACTTTTTGGAATACGATGGCGATGGTTTGGATTCCGGGTACGAAACCTCCAAAGCTTCGAAAAGCAAATAAAAATTGCAATGTAAGTTTATTTACTGTCTCTCGAGGATACATTTTGCAGCTCAGGAAACCGCACTTTCACTTAGTCCCTTGTGAGCAGACGTGGTGGGAACTCTGTAGAAAGTTGACACCTTCACGGTCGCTACATCACAATTGCATCACGCTAGCTGCATCACAATTGCATCACACTAGCTGCATCACAGTTGCGTCACACAGCTGCATCACAGTTGCATCACGCAGCTGCATCACACAATTGCATAGCAACAGAATAGTGACGCAGTGTGCGGAAAGTTCGCTCTAGCCACTCTAAGTTCCATAAACTTTATGCAAAGCTGATTTGTCAATCACTTGTTCTCCAGTGATGTCCCAAATACATTACATCTTTTATTTTGTAATGTTTGTAACAAACTAAACAGTCTAAGCGTGTCGTCTCCTTTATTCGAGAGGCTTATGGCCTTTGACTCAGTGTCAATGGCTACTAGTAAGCAGGTCAAACAGTTAAATTAAGAGCAGTGTTTGCTTGTATGTCAAATTGTTTGCTAAGTTTTTAGGAAACTTGCAAACACTGCCAACACACGTTGCCCAGTGCAAGAATTTCCTTGTGAGCTTTAAAAAGAGGGAGACGGAGCTGAGAGACATCCCAAGACACTGCCGAGGGCTTATAAGGGTTTGCGTTGCAAATTGAATCGGTGAGAGTGTGTCGCTGCTCATGCGGACCTTCTTCGGGCCAAGCAGGACTGGGCGCATTAATTTGAGCACCAGAACCGAGATGTTTCATCTGAGTGCCAGACCTCGAGGCACATGTTCTGAAGTTCGGGCACCCTTCTTCAGAAGACTGCTCTTTGAATTTCCCGCTGTGTTGATGTTTTTTTGTGTGCTTTACGCCTAGTGAAGGTGCATGCTATTACTGCTTGTGGCAAAATACATCATGTATTGCTCCAAGTTTGAGTACAATTGACGTCCCTCTAGCCAAAGTAAGTCTGCACTTTAGTGTAAAGAAGATTGATTTATAGCAAGTATTTACATAGCATTACGTTGAAGTCATTTTTCTGTTTTTTCGAGAAGTCGCTCCTCCTGTCAAATCTGTTCAGATGTTAACATTCATTGAAGCTTGGTCTAATAACGTACCTTCTAATCAAGATGAGTAAACAAAACGAAAACGTGAGTTTCTGCCTTGTGCTCGGTTGCAATAGCAAGAAAAATGCAGCACAAAAGTAAGAAGTAATAAGCTGAAACTATTATATATCAAACGAATCGAGACGTAATGAACACGTTTTTCTTCTTGAGTATTTCATCTGTCATCTGAATAATTAAAGTTACATCTGTTAATGGTTGAAGCATGTAAATGAGTTTGTTAAGGATGCCGTCATATAAATTGAACGGGAGAGAATTAATTGTTTACCAAACGTGATCGTGCTTTTCTTGACGCATTAGTGACCGGTGGGAGGGAATTTTAAGCCAAAGTTGGATAGCGCAGCTTTAAATAATGAACGCAGGCACCGTACTATTCTTCAACGGAGGACTTTGCTCGACAACTGTACACTGTGTTGCACAGCACTCTCACCACAGCACTGTACACACTGTGTTGCACAGCACCCTCACCCCAGCACTGTACACAAATTGCTGCACAGGCCACGCAGTGATGACTGTTCATGCAGGGCAAAGCAGTCTGTACACACCACTGCACTATCCACACGCAGCTCTTAATCCGCATTGCCCAGCACAGCACAGCTGTCTCCACGCCACACTAAGCAACACGTGCACGCTACACTAAGCAACACGTGCACGCTACACTAAGCAACACGTGCACGTCACACTAAGCAACACGTGCACGTCACACTAAGCAACACGTGCACGTCACACTAAGCAACACGTGCACGTCACACTAAGCAACACGTGCACGTCACACTAAGCAACACGTGCACGTCACACTAAGCAACACGTGCACGTCACACTAAGCAACACGTACACGCTACACTAAACAACACGTGCACGTGAGAAAACCATTGAACTGAACGTCACCCAGTGCTGCAAGCGTCGACCCTGCAACATTTTGTCCCTCGCCTGCCACACTGATTGTTGCTTTCAATTGCCACGATTAATGGCACCGTACATCAGCCCCGGGACCGCCGTCAGCTCGACCGTGTGAGGCACAACAAAACTTGCTCTGCTGCTTCGTCACCAAACAAATATTTTTGTTTCGCATCAAAAAGGTTCAAGGTGGAGTTTTCATGTTCGTGCTCCAATCCTAGTTGAGAGGGCAATTGAGTTCCAGTAGAATCCTGCGAGTGCGTGACTGACTTCAACTGCGAACAACGTTTATCGAAAAACACGTTTTTCAGTTCGCTCTGAAAGCTGCTTTAAATTCCTAATATTATAGAAAATGATAGCGCTTTCTGTATTCCACGTGTCTTCATTTTTGTCTCGTGATTCAGTTATTTCTGATTCTATTGTAAGCCTTGAAAACAATTGAGTTTTCTTAAAAATTCTCCAAACTGGTCGGTGGGCAGAACGTAAGTGTAATTTCGTTGCACTTCTAGGAAAGTATTCACTTCTTGCACCCTAGAGAAAAGACTTTCTGAACACAGCACCGATCAACTTCCAACGATCGTTCCGATCGTTGCGGTGCGTCTCAACTTTACGCGTTGACCCGCCCAAATGGACTGAATTTAGGAGACACCTTCCAGGTTAGTTTACCGCTAAAAAACGAAAAAAATGGACTTGACAGCCTCCCATGAAGGCAGAAAATGGCTCTCAACAGCCATCGAGCGATTGCGGGGAAAGCATCTGGTTGGCTCGACCGGTTTTGTGCAGTACCTGAAAGCTCTACAGCTAATGGAAGTGAAGTCGAGCTTTTCGACTCAATGTACTACAGATTGTTCCGAAAAGTCCATTAGAACTAACACCCTTTACGCTTCACGTGTCTGCGTCCGAATTTTTCCTATTGTGTTGCCTGGAAAACAATTCTCGTTGATACGGAACCATGGAGCGTTCTATTACTTGTTGAATATTTTTCGTAGGAGAAATATTTTTCTGTTCTGAGAAAGAGGTTATGCAAACATTATTTTATCACGAGTTACCATGATCGCCATACTCCTGTTTCTTGAACATTCCAGTCTGTGACGCCCTAGTTACAATTGAAATCTTATGGAGAGTATCAGATAACGAGAATGTGAGTACTGAGTTAACAGTGAGTTAAGAGAAGACAAATAGTTTCTCTCTGAGTTGTAAAGATTCTGAATTATTACTTCGACATAAAGCCTCGTATACATTTTAATATTTTTTCCATTTTTCCTGGGGTCTTTGGAAAGTTTTATCGGTGGTTTTGGGGCAGGAGGCGCACGCTGATGGATGAGGCTTGAAATTAACGACCTCTTATGATACGATGCAACGCTCGGCATGCGCCAGTTGAGCCCTTCTACTACAGCTCAACTAACGCTCGTCTTTTACCTCTGTAGCGCTGTTGTATGTATGGCAACAATATTATACTCTCGTATTTATGTCTCTGTGTTGCCAGGTAATCGTTTTCCAAAAATATTACATATCGTTAGCATAAGTAGAGACTCTTTAGTTGTCTTGATGTATTTTCTTACCTCCACCTGGAAGTGCAAGGCTTACTCACTTCTGCTGTCTGGCTCTGATGGATTCAGTTGTCATGAGGAATTGAACTCTTCACTTCACGAATTAACGCTCAGTTGGCACACCTTTTACCCAAACACACATCAGGAATGCAGACTTGTACGACTTGAGTGAACAGTTGTTTTCCTCACATATTTTGCCTAATGTTCACGTGGTGTATGAACATATTCTGACACATTTTTCTGTCATGAAGAAGGCAGCGATTTCTGTCGAAAATACTTCTATCTAAATGCTCGTAATGCATGTGTATTGTGCCAATTTTATGTTAATATGTACGAGTCCTTCATTTTAGCTCGCCGAGAGTGCTTACAACAACGAATTTATTTAGTACGATCCTGCTAATTGAAGCACGTACGAACTTAATAAGGTGTTCATCGCTGCCAATGCTATACAACGAAAGTTCCGTATCACTTTGGCCAAATTCATCTCTTATGTTGTATTGCACATTTACAACGTTTGATTTTCGGACAGAACTTCTATGGCTTAAACAAAATGATAGCAATGCATGTCTTCTCGTTTTCTCTTAAAATAAGAAAACAGAAGATAAGCTTCACTCGTGTTGAAGTTACTTCTCTCAAGTTAATTCAATTTTTAGAAACTGTAGTCATAACAAGTTTTTGATAATTTTAGGTTAATAACTATAAACAATAACTATTAACTACAAAGTTAAGTTGGCAATAATTTTTGCAGAAATCACAGATTATGTTCTTAAATTAATATCTCGTCATTTGTAGTGTAATAGTTTCGTATCAAAATGTCTCATAATAGCCACAAATTATGAAAGTGGTCAATCTCATTCATTTTCTAAGTTTTCTTCTTTAAATGTCTTGTCGAAAGGAGTTCAGAACCAGACACTTTAATGGCTCAAGCCTCAAAAAGCTATTAGAACACTTACCAGACGATGCAAGTTCTTGCTTTGATGAATGAAACGAGAACGATGTAATGGTTCTTTAGCTTCGTTTGCAGGCTGCACACACCGGTGTAGAAAGCGTCTTCATAGGAGAGAGTCGCTGGCAAAACCTTGGTCAAAATGAACTGATATTTTTGCCTCCTACAGTACAATGACTTCGTTCCGCTCGCAGCCAGCATTACGGGAACGTCCGCAAAGTAATTTGTTAGTGTAAAATTCTCACCGAAATTGAAGTGTAGTTTGAATGTTCAACTCACTTAAAACTCGAAAACTTCTTCATGAATCTTCTTCGTGGATTTTCAGAGGGTATCAAATTTCATGTCTTAGTACCGATGACGCCGATGCTACTCATAAGTTACAATCTAGTTTGCGTATTTCAAGCATCTGAATGACACGTTCGTGTGGACGCTGCAATCAAAATTTTACTCTATTTCTTATTGGTAAAGCAATAGCTATTTTTTGCTTTGTTGATTTCGTATTGAAAACTTTTTCGAATAATCTTCCATACCTTATTTTTACAATCTTCAAAAAAAAGTTTTCCTTTCTCCAACACTATATAATTATGTAATTAGCATGTATAGTTAATAATACCATTACAACTAACTTTAAGTGCGGAACTCGCAAATTACCACAGACTAAGTTTTCGTTCATTTCAACGGAACTTAATGGATGATTGCCATCCTTACTTTTCATTCACAAAATGATGTACACCAACCTACAGAGAGCGACGAAGTTGGACGCCCAAGCGTGATTATATGTACCTGGAGGAAGCCCCTGTACCTTCACAAACAGCGTGACTGTTGGGCGTGCAATTACGAAGTTTAAAAGCCTGTCATGGCGGCGATGTGGCTTTTCCCCATCAAGTCTCAAGGCTGTGGTTTTCTAGATTGTCCTTCTAGAGGATTCCCGTAAAATTTAAAGAAGCTATTTCAACGTTTATGACTTGAATTCGTTCGAGATTTAGAATTTACTTTGAGCTTGGAAATTTCCTATAAGTTTCCCTGAAAGGGGTTGTCCTACAACTCGTTGTAAAGCTTAAAGACTTAGCGCTCCTCGTGTGAGGCTTAGGATATCTGAACACTAATGGAGGAGGATAGAGAAGTATGCCCTGGCAACCCACTAACACGCGTCGCAGAAAACTGTCACGAGTTTGATGCTGTAGTTTGGTATTAATAATCTTTCTTTGCGCTGCTGCTGCAGTTTTTCCCTGTGGATGGGCCTGTGCTTCGTGCAAACGACTTTGTGTTGTGGTGACTTTGATGTTTTCTCCGCTTACTTCACTTTTTTGATTTTTCACCTCGTTAAGATGCTTCTTGCCACTGATAAAACATTCTTTGAATGGAAAATATAATTAATCCTGTGTATACAATTATAATTTATAACTTTGAAAATATCACGCTATTAGAGAATTGAGAACTGTTACAGTACACAGTTTCCTGTGGAACACTAATTTTTGTGCTAATGCTGCCCATGAGCACACTTTCGCTTACATACTCGTACATCCTCTGACTGATGTTGGACTTCTCGTACACCAACTCTTGTAGCTTTATTCATCTGTCACTCAAGTTAAAACACCATAATTGTATTGACAAGGTTATATCATAGTTTAGTAATGATGTGCAGCGTAGATGTGATCAACTATTAAACTGTTAGGCATAATTAATAATGCAACAACTTCTGAATAAACAAACAATATGTATTTTAAGCATTGTATTATGGATACCAAAGGCTCTGGATTACTATAACGTGCGTCATTTTTTTGTCCTTAGCCCTCTCCCTCTTCAACATGGAAGCTTCTTCGAAAAGGAGGTGTTGACTGACAAATGAAAGAAATTCATTAAAAAAAACACGAGAAATTTTTAACGAGCTTGTTCTCTGATAATTCCGACTGTAGTTCTAAATCCAAGTTATGTATGTCGCAGCAAATAATTTCTTGTGATCACTTACACGAGTATAAAAACATAAGAACTTTTGCCTTAATGTACACTCTTTCCCTTAGAAGTGTTTTTTCCAGCTAAAATCTTCAAAATAGTTAATGCTCAATTACTTTCGCAAAATAATTTGACATATATGTTCATTTAACTAATCGAGCAGTACATATTGAAACTTTGACACTATGCAGATGTTCACGTATCATTCCTGTATTCCACCATGCTTACCATATGTTATACAGACAATATGTTTGTTTTATGAATCATATTTGCATAGATATTTTACTATCAAGTTGTGTTTAGCTGCTGAGGCTTGAAACTTTAATTTCTTTCTTTATCCCGCTACAACTACACTTTTTATTGATTTGTTTTTCAAAAATTTCCTGGAGCTTCTTGTGGTTCAAAGGTTGGTGCCACTTTCTGATCAACGTCTGGTCTCTTGTGTAATTCGTAAATCATTTCATGGGTCATTGCAATTTGCGTGTCAAGTAATTGAAAAAGATTTTCATTTATTTAGAATACAGACCCGATTCATAACATCCTACTTTTAAGCAAAATGTGTTCTTCATTCATTGTTTTGCTGACGCTTGCTGTGTCCCAGTTTAACTGAAGGACTCTTCTTGAAAAAGCTTTCAGTTGGAGAGCCTGCACGCTTCTTCGTCGCCTACAAATTTTCCAGAAGTCTTAGCGGGCAGCGCTGAGGATCTCGTAACACTCCCGTGATGGCGAGGCTGTGTTGCCCTCCAGCTTCATGGCTCTTACTCTAATCTATTGTCTCTTTTAAACAGCAATCATGGCAGTTATAAATTCAATGGACTGTACATTGTGAGTACTGGTTCTATGTTCTTGAGATGATCTTTACTGCCCTTGAACCTCCAGCTTCACAACCACGAGAAAAAATACGTCAACTGATGGTCATACTCGGTTCCAATAGAATATTTCAGAATACCCAAGTGTCTCATGGGTTCAATTTTGACAAAAATGGTAAACATGCATATCATGACTCATTTATGTTATCATGTAGTATATTCCACAATTTTTCTAGCTTTTTGATGTTGTATGTTTGCCATTCCTTGACATATGGCAATCCAATCGCAATGAAACTAGGACTACCAGATCGCTTTATAATTACCATTACGTAATATAGTCATTGGGAACTAGAATTGTTCCTTATATGTGCTGCAACTGCTTACAACTTTGATACGAGCTGTAATTTCAGGTAATTTTTCTGCAGCATACTATAACTTCTAAAATCTTTGAGACGTACAGTAACTTGTGGCAATTTTTCAGATACGTGCTGCAACTCCTGGCAGGTTTCCAATGCGTGTTGTAACTTTGAGGGACTTTTTCGACGCTTTATGTAATTTCAATCAGGTTTTCTTTTCATTTATTAAAAAATAAAATAATTGCGCTTGCTACGCTTTAATGCAAACACCCGCTAACTCAACAGTTAGAAAATCTAGTGATTAACGTCCCAATGATAGTTATTTGCTGTCGGTGTGAATGGACTTGACTAAAAAGAGAGCCGAGGTTAAAATTATGTCTAGAAAAATGATGACGTTGCTATTCAATACTTCTTCAAAAAATTAACAAAACAAATTTGCGATTTTAGAAGAAAACTTCTCGCAGTCCCAGCTAAAATAAGCGTTCTTGGCTCTGACGTTGAGCCTAAACTCCAGCCTACCTCAGCCATGCATAAATCAGCACTTGTTTGTATTCTTTAGTGCGTTCCTGCAGCCCCTCTCTTGCTGTTCTTCCTTCCAATCAGTTAGGCTGTGCGAATAATTTTAGAATCGGCAAACGAAAATTTGTATGAAGAGCCGCCTATAAATACGACCGTTTATTGTTTGCGGACGACAGAAACAGAGGCGACCGGAGACAGCTTTAAGACATAACGGAGTCGGTTCCGTCTCCTACGTTACCAACTTGGGACCGTAATTGTCGATTGCTTGCGATGGCATTTCCCGAACTATTCTGTACAGGCGACACCACTCTCCATTGTTGGCTTACTGGAGTCAAAAGGAAACAGAAAGTTGGGTTTCACCATTTCAGTGCGTCTTTTGCCATTCTGGACTCGAGTGAAATTTTTGTAATCTCAGAGGATTGAATTGCAAGGTTCTATGTAAAAAGTGCGATTAAATTCTCTGTTCAAAAATTCACTCGACAATTAGGGAAAATATCATTGCAAATTCGAAAGAGTCAATTCTCATCTGCTTCATACGTAGCGTTTTTTGATAAATGGCGAGTGAGATGTCTTTTCTTTTTCATGACAGTTGGAATCTTTTGTTACTCGTAGGTTGAATATTTAAATTAGGAAGTTATTATCTCCCAGGTGAGTGACATTGAAGCCAAAGTTCTTACATAAGTAAGTGAACGAGAGAGATTTTCCAATCTGGAAGTAACTGAATTAGTCTTGACGCTATCTTGGGAAGTCACATGGAAAAACCCCTTAGGTTCAAATTTTTGAGTTACTCGTAAGATAATATACTAACACAATTTTGGATGATTAATCGAGAAAGAAATAGAGTAACATTTCTCACTAACTGTACAATAATAACACTGTGAGTTTCTAAGCACATTGCAACGCTATTCAAATGCGTGATTCTCTTGTGAGTGAACCTCATATATCTTTGTCGTCAGCATCGTGCTCAATGTCTTTATTCTCGATCCCTTTTAAAGACTGCCTAGAATGAACATTTTCGCCGCAAGGTGTCAGTGTCACGGGCACTTTGCCGGGAAGAAGGATTGAGTTTCGGAAACGTCTCAAAAACGGAGAAGCTTTGTCCTAACCCAATTTTCCGCAAACACATTCCACTCTCCCTCCGGTGCCGGCGCGAGATGAGAAGCTCTATAACGACTCACAAAGAATAGTGAAGCTTGATTTAAAGATAATGTCCCACTAGAGGCTTAATTTGGTCGTTGTAGTCTGCTCGGTTATTGATGCCTTCCATTTTGGAGGTGCCTGGCAAGAAGACGTTATCTATCATGGCCTCAAATGAGCACAGCCCCTTGGCGCTAGGTAAACTGATGGATCCTCACCTCATCAAGCATACAAGTGTGGGGAATTCATGCTTTTTTCATGCTCTCGCTGAACCACCATGCAAGAAGCTGTAGTCTAGTATTAGACGGCATTAATTAAGAGAAGCTCTGAGTGTTATAATTCGAAGGCACGAAATTGTCCTCTTCACAGATTTTGATCTTCAGTTGTTGATGTGAGCAGATTATAAACAGTGCTTGATTTAGTGTATTTCCCCTGAGTCTCATGCATTTAGGCTCAATCATCCAAGTGTGTAATACTACAGTTTTCTTCCATAAAATAATTAAAAGTTTCAATATTGTAGCGTATTTCCGTAGAATTCTTTAAAAGACACAACAATTTAGCAAACAGTAAAACAAAAAAACTAAAAATGAAGTAACAAACTTTCTTCTTCTAGCGTACAAGCGTCTTCTAGCTAAGTAATTTTGTTCCGTCTTCGAATATAAAATTTCAGAACAACCGATGAAAAACAAATGATTAGAAAATCCCAAGCTTTGGTGTTATGACTCTGTTTAAATTCAGTTTTAAAAGTGGAAAAACTTTCAATAATTTGGCATTTATTGTAGGATTGGTGAAATGTTCTCGTCCGTCACCAGAGAACATCTGTTAATATTGGCTGAAGTCTTTAACAGTCATTTTTTAGCTCTTGTGTTACGAAGTAATAGCAAGATCAACCAACTCAAACAAATATTATTTACTCAAACGAGACTCAAAAGAAAGCAACGAGACAAATTCAAATGAAGTTGAGCTTTGACATTTCAAGTTCCTGTCCAAAGTAGCCAAGTCGCTATATATCATCTCGTCTCGTTATTCTCATTTTTTTAAATAATTGACACATTTCTAGTGGATTCACAAATTTCAGTTGTTTTAAAGCTCTATAAAGATTGAAGTCCTAGTTAATTCTAACATTTATTGTCGTCTGTTGAAAGGTTATGTCTTTTTCATTAAATGTTAGTAAAATTTAACGGAATTCAGAGCAACACATTTGGCTTAATTTCAGTGATAATGACAACCACATGGCACCATCGACCTGGCCGTTCCTTCGGCACAATGATTTTTTCCAAACTTACTTGAATAAACTACATATTGTGTGTAAATTTGTAGCTTTACTGAACACTAACATGAAATTCAGGTGGAAAATTCACTTATTAACTCTGTCTTTAGAGATGTTTTAAAGATCATCAGCGTCTAACTCTAGGCGTGTTGCGAGCAACTCGTGTGGACTGCAGGTTGTCAAATCATTTAGCGTGACGCTGAGAGTTACCTCAAGGGGTATTTTATTCTTCGCTCATTACTATCGTCCTGTTAAAACCACCAAATATTCACAAAACAATCGGACGTGTCATTATATTGAATAAAATGATGAACTTCTATGCATGTCTCAAATGTAGTCATTGTGTCTGTACTATGTATCAGATCTTCCAACAAGTATTGTGTGGTTTTACTGTCGAAATTCATGAGTATTTTCGAATGTCTAATTGCATCAACTAATATTCATGGGTTTCAGACTTTTTTTTAAATTTTATTTTATAAGACTATATAAGTTCAAGTTCAGTAATTGTCGCCCTTTAAAGACAGCAATCACTATGAAAATTTTGAGGTACAGAGTGCTTCATGAGTGGAAAAAGAAGGCTTTGCAGCTGAAGCGATTTAAATAGAGGAAAATATTCGTACCTGAATGAAAGAACATGCGAACAATAGTTGATAAAATTCAGAAGTGAATATTTCAGCCATGAAAATCAAGACCAAACAGAGTGTCAACTTTAGTGAGTTGACAAGCTCCTTGTGGCCTCCCCATGAAAGAGATTCTGCAGTATCAGTTGGAAGGAAAATTCGTTCAAGCCATGCAGTTCTATGTCATTATCTTCAACAACTTGGAAAAGTTCCAGTGTGAAAACTTGATGCCTTATGAACTGACAATCCTGAGTTGACAACAGCTCTTCTTTTCAGTCTCGTGAGCTCATTTTATTCTTTTTGGAAGAATTGTGATTTGTGATTGTTGATGAAAAATGGATCTTTTATCAAAGGCAGATGTTCAACGTCATGGAAAAATTCTAATTACAACCAAAACGTGAACCTTACGCTAAGAAGGACTTGCTCTTTGTTTGGTGGGATAGCAAAGGAGTCATTCACCACGAGTTAAATTACCAACTAACCCAAAAAAAACAATGTTCAAGTCTACTGACTGTAATAAGAACGTTTAAACGCTAGCTTAAGGAAAAAATTACTTGTTTTAAGGAGTCAAAAACGAAAAACTCGACTGGAAGAAGATTGTTGATTCATTTTTTGTTCAGAAATGCTCCTGCAACCCACCATTTATCTGGAAGCTTCATTTGATGACTTAACTCTCGATGAAACTGATATCGCAAAATTCTTTTCGAATCGGAATGTTTTTTACACCAATAGAAATAAAAAGCTAAGCAGCAAAAATATCAAAAGTCATTTGATGTCTTGTTTTTCATATTCAGAATTCAGACATTCCTCATGAGATGATCTGATACTAATGCCTAGGCTGGAGGAAATAACCTTCATTCCGCAGATTTAAGTTACATTTTTAAAACAAATTGCTGTAACAAACAGACAAACAAACTTGGACTGTCAGGATTTCTAAAATCTTGTGATTGAGAAGGACATGTAACAAACTATGGTTTTTTAATGTAGAAGTAATGGTAAAGGCATAAATGTTTGTGTACTTCTATCATAGTACAGTATGGGAATAAAATTTAAAACGAACCAGCAACCAAACTTGTGTGAAATCAAAGCTTATTTGCTCCTGAGCATGAAACTATATAACTGCCAGTGAAATAGTATACTAAACTGAGAACATGCTATGTACTTGTTCACCATTAAAGCATTTCACCATTTGTTGCTTCGCTTACAAAAAAGAAGTGTATTATATACAACCGTAAAGACGCTACATTGAGGCAATGGCTAATGAAGCCCATCTTGTCAACTTTACCTCGTTTTGTTTCCATTTAGTTTTATAAGAGCATAGATAGTATACTTTAGAACGCAATTTGAAGTATGAATTCGTTTTGAAAAATTGTTGTTTTCCTTTTAGAAAGCTTCACCATGTTACGTGTAGAACTTTGTTTCCACATCACACGTTGTAACAAACTAGACTGCTAGTCATAGCAACCTTGTTTGGATGATGTATTTTCTCTGGAGGTGTGGAGCTCTTGCAGTTCAGTCTATGATGGACATCAATATAGCAATGAAAGGCATTATTACGCAGCCGGCCGGGCACCTTTCTTTTCCCTGCATCCCTGAGCGTTTTCTCCAACATATATCCCATTCTTCATAAAACTTCTCTTATCAACTCAAAGAAACTCTTGACTTGTTTGTGAGGAGAAGTACCTCAGAATTCTGCTGATGCAGATATTTCTCTTCACACAGCACGTCAGTTTTTCATGAAGCTTCTCATAACTTGAAAGAGTTTTTGGCGTGGGTTGGTGCTCATAAGTTCCCAGCGATTCCCTAAGGTCCGCTTGTACGCAATTTGGGTTCACATCTATTTCACGGAAGAACAGTCTTCGACAACGGCTCCCTTGGCGCATTGCTTTACTTGAGCCTAGACCAAAGACGAAGCCCGTGGAACTTCCATCGAGAGCGAGACAGACTACAACGGCCTAAAATATCAACTTTTGACTTAGAGCTCTAAACATAAAGCCTGCCATAAATAAGTTTAAATTTACGACCGTATGAAAGTGAACTGCTGCACCGAAACATTGTAAAACTAAAACAGAGTTCAACCGAAAACATTAGGGGATGGATGAGCTTAGCGAGACTTGTTAGAACTAGTTTACAATCCGTCTCATCATGTGTCCATAAAGTCCGACAGACGAAACTTTTTCTCATCTTACCAATTAAAATGCCTCTCAGACTTCAACGCTCACGACAGGAACAAATATAGAGTACTCTCATTCACTCATGATGGAATAACGTTCTTAGACGCGACTCCTAATTCCAGAATAACATGTATTTATTGTGACATTGTAGATTTAGCATCGCTTGCTATAAAAATACATATATAATACTCAACAAATTTCTAATTTTTGGTCAGAATAATTATTTTTCACTTGTCTCTTCCGTTGTGGTGATATGAGTTTTGAGCAAACACTCGAGCAGAGGAATTTTGTCAATGCCGCTCATTCTTGCGTTTTCAATGTTTTATTTTTTATACTACTTTCCATGAAAATTATTGCAAATGCATAATCAGGAAAACAGGACCTAGTGTATTTCAAAATTTGTTGCCATTTGAGGTGTACTTATCCAAGCAACAAATAAATTTAATGAAGTTGATAAACTAAATGTCGAGGAAAAGTTTTTATTTCAATTTGCACAGGATATACACAATAATTAGATTTTACCCACGATCTTACAGCTTTTTTAAGTTTTTTTTTCGAACCTTTTTATCATTTTCTCTGATGCTAGTGGTCGTCCATGCCCTGCTCAATTGCACTGTATTTTCAGTGAACTTTTGTACCATACTTAAAACTGCCTTGCAATTGGTACAATTTTGGAAATTCCCTCACAACTACATGCTTTATTAGCTCAACTGTGCGCACTCTACCATACAAAACATCTTCTCTTTCATATTAATAGCCATTTTATAAGTAGACCTGAAACACATTGAGGGATGACAAAATGTTTTATTACTTCTGCTCATGCTGCTAAAATTTGAGATAATTTGATCGACAACTGGCAAAATTGTAGAATTACCGTATGATATGTACACATGTTTTAAAATTTGTTCTTGAATATTATACAAAGTGCCTTGAGATCTATTACAATATTTTTAAATTTAACAGTCAAATTTGTAAACAGCTGAAATTTAATGAGTATTTTCAATATTCATTGACCTGCTAGGAGCCTGCCCCTGAGAATGGAAGTATCCTTAAGCGTTTTTTGGGGACTTAAGGCACCAAGAGAGCAGTTAAAATGACTATAGTTGAATAGTTTTCAAAAAAGGTACGCTAACTCTTGTGTCTGTATTGTTTTATGTCTCTAACGTGGACTCTTCTAAGGTAACTAGGCTACCTGTAAGACTTTACTTCATAAGCATTAGCTTGGAAATCTGCTCTAGATTTTGTTTTAGAAGCTCATCTCCCGGTTCTTCTTTCCTGATTTCCGTGTTAATTACCGACGTGCCACTGCGACGATCTGCATTTTTCTCAGTGACATACTTTTTACTAGTTGATAATCTATTTACGATCGGATGGGCTTCGGTCCTAAAATATAATAGGTTTCACGAATTATGTTTACATGGTAAAGGAATATTGTTGCTCGTGCATAGTATGTGGCTTCTAATATGCTAATAGACTTCGTGAAATGAAGTCCTTTGTTCAATTTGCATGGAAACACCATGACATGAGTCTACATTTCTTGCGCATTACATCTTCTTTACAAAAGATGAGAGTTAGTTTTTGCATAAAACTTGCGGATGTTGAAGTAAACGACAGTGGCATTGCAGTAATGCATGTTTTTTGTAGACTCGACCGCGGCGCAGCCATCTTTCTTAGCGTAAATGGACTAGCTTTTGTCGTCCCTCGTTCTCTTTCTGCGTTCCTCTTATTTTTGCTTCAGCTTCCTTGATATATCAGGGTGCAGGCGATTTTTGTGTCTGTGTTAAATAACTCGTGGCAAGAGTTATGGTAGTTTCTTTTGCCTTAAATATTAATTTAGGCAACATTTTCAGCTGAAAATATGATGGAATCAGTATTGTAGACTTTTCCACAACATAGCCCTACTGAAGCTGTTTTTTGGAAATGTCATTCACGGTCTTCAAAATGAATTTTTAAAAATTGTTATGCCTCATCATATTGTTATCCTGGACGTGATGGCCTAACAAAACATTAGGAATTACTCACTTGTTCTGAGTCATTTGCACAATAATCGTTTTTATTAGGCTCGAAATTGATCATTTTTACAAGAAAGTTTGCGTCAGAAATTTTAAACTGGAAGTCATAAATACTAGTGTAGGGTGCATCTGCAGAGTAGTTTTGTCGTCAGAAAAATTGAAACTTTGTCAGTTCTGTTCTATGGAGTCTAAGTGCAAATGAATTATTGACTTCTTTTTACCAGCGTACATCGTTCTAACAACGTTCATTCTCTCATAATAGAGCTGCACTCCCAATATATCCATTTTGTAGATCTACACCTGGATCTCCTCAATGCAGAGTCTTTTTTCTGTGGCATTTTATTATTCTTGAACCAAAGTATTCCCCACGTTCTGTATAAGAAAAATACAATATCTTCAAGCTCGTAAAGCTCCTCTTATTTTTTGTCACTCTTTTTTGACGCTATTTATACTTAGATATAGAATGCTGTGATCGATGGTCGACGCTTGCAAACTTTTCTTAGAGCAATGCTTTTGAGCAGTTTTTTGCGCACTCAGTCTCGCGGCACTTTACAATACCTACAGAACTTGCATACGAGTGTCCAGTTTCCATAGAAGTGGTATTGGCGCCGTGAAAGTTTCACGCAAGGAAACTAACTGCAGCACCCGGGCTACGCACCTTGATCGTCGTATACCCTCGCACTTCATGAAATATGTCTCTTGCTGTCTACACGGGTGGCATATAGTTTTTAGACATATATTGCTCTAATATTTCGTTTCATTACTCCAAATCCTCTTGCGAATATAGAGTGTGGAGAGTAAACCAATTCATGAAGTGGTGATTCATATATGATACATTTTGGTGATTTTCCATCAATGTAGTGTACTTTTGTGAAAATAAATCTAGATCAAGTACTTTTATTCCAAAACTGAAAACGTAACTGGAAACTTGGTGCCAACTGCAAAACAGACTCCGAAGAGCACTCTAAATGGACAAAAGAACGCTGGATTCGAAAATTATTTCCTGATTTTAGTTTGTAAGTATTGCTAGTCAATTGCACTCCAATTTTTAAACTCTTTACATTTTAAACAAGTCCAAACAATTCTTCTGGGGAAATCAAAGACTTCGTTACGTCAGACCGGAAATTAATCAAATATTGAGCCCTAATCAAATTTCATTTATTCCTAAACTAAACGGCTGAAGTTTGTTACCAAAGCGGCAGACAAAGTTTCCTTTATCAAGGATTGCATCGAAGACAGCTTAGACCTACGGTAGTTGTGCTCTGACGCTAAGCCAGGCAGCGCTCTGTGATGTGAGGGGTACAAGGGTATTCCAATAAAATCTATGGTGGCCCAGCAGCGCTCTGTGATGTGAGGGGTACAAGGGTATTCCAATAAAATCAATGGTGGCCCAGCAGCACTCTGCGATACAAGGGGTGCAGGGGTATTCCTATAGCATCAATGGTGGCCCAGCAGCGCTCTGTGATGCAAGGGGCACAAGGATATTCCTATAGCATCAATGGTAAACTTTCATTGGGTGGGTTTCACGTCGAAGACTAGTAAAACCTTCTAGAAGGAATATGTAAACTATAATGTCCAGTTAAGAGGTTAATTGATCGTTTGCCATTATGCATGCTTGCAAAAAAAGTACATGATCCAAAAAGAAAGTGTCTTGAAATATGAAAATGTTTTGAAATACGGAGTCTTCAGCACATCCCTAAATTGTTGTTTATGTTGGTGAAGACATAGACCACTCATAATTGCAGTTATTGACTCAAGTTAAGAAAATTCCTAAACGTAAAATGAGTATTACCTCATTTTGCAAAAAGTCTGCGGTGAAAGGAGAAAAAAAAGAAACCTATCGAGTAAAAACAATGAATATTTTTGCATCAATATAATTTCTCAATGACGAAGTGTGAAATCTAGGGACTCACGTCACAACAAACGATAATTTTACTCTAGCTACGTTCTGTAAACTTCACAGCAACAGACGCAAGGACAGTCTCAAGACTTGAGTAAATAACGTGTAGACAGCTTCAAATTTTATTACCTCTGCCTGACTGTATGCCAAAAGGACTACTCTGTTATTCAGTAAAAGTTTTTCCTTGCAAAGCACAGTGTGGCTGTAGACAGGAGCTGAGTCTGAAGATGAAGTAATGAATAATCCTTCCATGGCGGCTGGAGCAGCACATGTGATGGGACCACCAAGGCACCATGCAATGATGTCTTCTGAGATGACTCTGCAAACTGCTGTTTACAGTGTGCACGTGTCATGCAAGAGGACACACTGGAAGCGAGACCAGCTGTAACACAGATTGATGCGCAAGATGTTGCGCACCATGTATGATCATACACAAGATCTTGTGTTAGATGTCACAAAGCATTTCATACAAGTTGTTTCCCCGATACGTTCCAATCGTACTAAATTGGTGACATAATTTAATCCCACTATATTATAATACACAGTTTGTTGCTTGCTTGCTCCGTCTCTCTGTCACGCTCTTAAGAATTTAGATAGGAGATAATTCGTCTACTGAATAACAAGATGAGATATCATGAAATTTTATCCCTAAATTACAATGGCAAATATAGTTTCTAGAATATATACTCGAAAGTCGAAATACTGCATTAAAGTTTTCGATCCTCTCATACATAAGCTATTTCGCATATTTTGCCAGCTGAATTTCTTTGTAGCAGTTGAAACTTTGTTCGGAATAGAGGCCAAATATTCCGAGCAGAGGCCCCTGGTTGGGTCACAGCAGGTAGTCACGATACGGAACAATTACAATGGGTCATTACAATTTTTTGTCTTGCAAGATGGGGGAAACATTCGTTTAAAAGGTAGCATAGATACAATATTCTTCTACTTCATCACTTCATGTTTATACTTCAAATTACGCTATTAGACCAGCACTTTACATCGCCTGCCTCATCCAACGGACAAACTGTGAGTCTCTAAAAAAACCGCTTTGCTCTGAAAAGTAGCTCGATACTATTTGATTTGAAAATATCCCTCTTTTGTGCGTAGGACATGAATTGCTGTATCTTTGATTGAATTTTCTTCGATTGAGCTTTCTCCATCAAAAAGTCATCAAATAACTGTGGTAGCCCAAAAGAATAACAGAATATAACTTTTATCAATGGTAAAATGCTCCTGCATGGCGTTAATATGGTAAACCGGGGATATGCCGTGTCATCTATAATTAGGTTTTTGGATACAAATTGAATCTGAAAAATTCATTAGAACATTGGAGAAAACACCAGAAGGAAGGAAATGCAGACTAGCACGTAAGAAGAAAAGAAGGCAAAGATCTCAGCAAAGTACCAGTGATGCGGCCAATGTTCTAACCATGGATGCTTAGCTCAAGAAGATAGCTATCTCTCAAAAAACTTACCAAGAACGCAAAGCAAGGATGGACCATGATCGTAAAAAAGCGTCTAAAGAGGCAAACTTCGTCGAAAAAACGGTGAAGAGAGAAGAAAGATCGATAGTGCAACAAAAGCTGAAGTTTGTGCTGTGATGTCACTGGAAGAAATAGAAGAAACAAGGAGATTAGAAAGGGGAAAATTTGCGGAAAGGACAACGCCATGTCGCAAGAAGAATTTAACGGAAAAAGAAGAATTCAAAGAGAAAAGTTAGTGGAAAGGACATCTAACGTGTCGCAAGAAAACTTGCACGAAAGAAGAAGAATTGAAATTGTTGGAATTGTTGTTCATTGGCAAGCACCAGTGAAGTATTATTACGAAATCCCTGCCGTCATTTTTGACGGCTGGGTACACTAGTTTACATGTATAATAAACAGTGTATCTCTGTGTGTGTGTGTCCGTCTCATTACTTCAAGTCTCAAGAAAAATTATTAAGCTGAAAGCAGAATGGCATGCATGTATTATAAGTTTTGTATTGTGGATGCCAAAGGCGCCGGATCACTATAACATACGCTATTTATTCCATTATTAGCTTTCATTTCTTACACGGCCATGTTGTTGGTGGATAAGATACAGAATGGAAGTTCTGTATATATTGATGAAAAATATTCTCGGGTAAGACTGAAAAATATATTTTATTTTATAGATCCTTAATTTTATCACTTATAAACCAAGGAATTTCAACGGGTACTATCTGTTCCATGTTATCGGTAGATAAGTTGCGGGAAGAAAGTTCTAAATGAAATTAATAAGAAGTATTCGTTTAAAACACAATAATTCGTTGTAAATCTTTAATGCATTCATCTTTATAATAATTTCAAATTAGTCAAATCTAAATCGTGGGATTTCCACAGACTGTCAAGTACACAAAATATTGCTCGAGACATTGCGAGACATTTTGCATAGGGTATCTTTCCTATGCTTTGCATGACTGGTTCTACGAAGCAAGCAGATGATATGAAATGCTGCCCAAAATGATGTGCAGTGTTTCTATGTCTGGATAAAAGAATAAAGGTTTCATATGAATAGGATACCTGTGCGTTCATCATAGACAGCTTCGAGCCTGCACAACCCGCTCGTGAAATGCTTACATGCCCGAAGTATGAGAATGAATTACAGTGCAGGCAGTAGCGACATCCGCTGATTGTGACGGAGGGTAGCAATGTTTTTTACCTGCGAGGTCGTCAGCTCAGTTTGTGGAACAACTCGCTTGATATTAGGTTCGGTATTTTAAAAAAGCAGTTTTTAGGTTCGGTATTTTAAAAAAGCAGTTTGCTATGAAAGGATATTGAAAAAACACATTTGTAATAACATCATCCAAAAAAAGAATAGAAATTTTAATCACTAATATGCTATTTATCAACCTGCACGCATCGCTTTTGCAGTACATAATGTCCTAGGAAAGAAAACAATTCATATTTACTATTTTGTATGATGGCTGTTTTGCCACTTTTCTCTCTCCTATTTTCAGTACGCAATATTTCTATAGTTTACTCCATCACTTGCACCAACGTTTGATCGATTTTTATACGCAATCACACTTTCTTAACCCATTACTTTAATAACATTGTTGGCACAGGTATTCAACCAGCCCTAGGCAAACCGTGATGGTAGTATGAAAACGCGTTTTCCAGTGGGGAAATTAGGTTCATATGAATATCACTGAAATACGGCCACAATGCTCACAATGAAATTGAGCACAAAGTTGTGCCGGCATTGTAAAACGCTTCATCGAGACCTCACCTTCGGTTCTCACCAATTTCAATATTGATCAACTGAAGTCTTGACCAACAACAGCGTAGCCTAGCTCTAATATCGCAAAGATGCCGATAGTGTCTTTCCTATCAACAACGATGATATGCCTGCGTATTTACTATCCTATAAATGAGAGTACAGCTGTTTTGAATACAGAAGTGGGCCACTCAAAGAAAAAGAGGCTCCCCACTTCTGTTAAGTCTTGCCGCTGTGGTATTAACCAACACGACCGCCTCTGACCTTTACGTTTTTTAAGAGGATTTAGCGTGACTTAGCGGCATCGAACTCCCATACGAACTTGCAGTACACGTTATTTTGACCCCTGTTTTTCTTGGGAGAAACTAAAATTAATATGCAATCTGAAATTAAAGCTCTAATCGCTGTTCTTCTTACATTTTTTTAATTTTTCTGATTCTCGTTCTGGTGCCGATTGATCTCACAACCACGCTGTTCACGCCTTCATTGATGTTGCAAATGCAAATTTTAGTGCTGGTAATTTTTCGCTTTAAACTTTGCCCGGTCATTGTTTTTGAAGCAATATTATTTTCTATTGTACAATTTACTTTGGGCTTAGAACTAAGTTATTGTTATTAATTTTAAATTTGATGAAACTAACTATTATAACTTTAAGAACACCTCAATAGTCAATCGTGACTTCAAAATCGCGTTTTTGATGGCAGTAATTTTATAAAAAATACCATAATATAAAATATTGTCCGGCGTTTTAAGGTAATAAAGTGCCGTTAAAGATGCCCCTAATGCATGGACTAGGAACTATCAATCGTGCTCACCACATTATCTCAATTACATGGGGCAATTGCTGTTAATGCGACAGCCCTCGCTAACGTCGACCGCCACACCGACGCCCCTGATAGATTACTACGTGCGAGCTCTGTGAACCTGACATGCTCATCTCAATTCTCTATGTGTAAACTATTCTATTCCTTTCCTTACTCATGGAGTAGATCACAACGTTTACCCCGAGTGGAGTTTTGCCGGTAAGCTATATTACTGGATGTTGTATGCTCCTGACCTCTTTGTGATGTTGTATGCTCCTGACCTCTTTGTGATGTTGTATGCTCCTGACCTGTTTGTGATGTTATATGCTCCTGACCTGTTTGTGATGTTGTATGTTTTGACCTCTTCGTGATGTTGTATGTTCTGACCTCTTTGTGGTGTTGTATGCTCCTGACCTGTTTGTGATGTTGTATGTTCTGACTTCTTCGTGATGTTGTATGTTTTGACCTCTTTGTGATGTTGTGTGCTCCTGACCTGTTTGTGATGTTGTATGCTCCTGATCTTGTGATGATGCATTTTAAATCATTTAAATGTTAAATCATCGCAATGTTAGTGAGTGTAGTGATCATAAGGACTCAAAAATATTTGTAAATTTCAACAGAAAATTGGAGCGATTGTCAATTGTTAAGGTTAAGAGTAAATCCGCATTATTGTCCATTGTTAAAGTTAACAGGATACTGACATCATCGTCATTCATCATTGTCACCATTAAATTGAGAATATTAATAAGCTCATGTTTTCAGCAGCAACTTGAGCTCTAGCAATTTGCCTGTGACGATGATGCCCGTCTCATCAACGTGAACTGCGCAGTGTTTGTTCTGACCATCACTCGCAGCTGCTCAGATTCCCTCATTTATTTCTCTCTGGAACGTCGTGATGGCGCCGAGTTTGTTTGAGTTAGCTCTAAATAAATACATGTGGAAATGAGAAAATTTTGGAACACTTCAGCTCAAGTATGATCCTTCACGAGTGCTTCATTTTTATTTCGTTGAAGCTCTCCAGGAAGTATTCAAGTAGGC
>VCRD01001071.1:68213-83408 GCA_006783055.1 Trinorchestia longiramus | reverse complement strand
TAAGTCGTACCTCCAATGTATTTTTCATATTCAATTATAAATAGTTAAGTCTTACACTAAAATGAATGTTCCTGTGAACATATTTTTTATTACTATTGGTAATGTTACAATAAAAGTAAAAAATTTCCAGAACTACTTTTCGGTCCATATTGATTCGTGTTGAATGTCGATTTCGGGTAGCAGAGAAAATTATGATTAAAACGATTTACTTAAATGTTCCCTTAGATTCTTCATCTGGCTCTTAGGCAATGTTGTTCAATAAAAGGCTTAACCCTGCCCAAATATTAGTCCTGAAAGATCTTAAGTTGTTCAGCCTGATCAACCCTCTAATTGAAATTATACTCAAGCTTCGTTATTTGCCGTAATTAAAGTCAAAATTTAATATTTGAAATGTATACATATGTTGAGTGAGAGATCAATGAAAATCACTTAAATAACTGGTTATTACTGAAAATAACAAAGACATGCTTTGAAAAGCACTTCAAGTTGTGATAATGCAACTAATGATGGTGAAAATAACAAGGTTTAAGTGTGATGTGACACTGTGATGCTGCCGCGATGACATGAGGAATCCTGTGATCTCGAAGGCAGCTCTCGACGGCTCAACAAACCTGAGACACAGACAAGTGAACTTATCATAACTGACAACTAAGTAATCGAATGCTGCTATCAATTTCATGAAGCCAAATTGTGAAGCGAAAAGTTTATATTCGCTGAAAAATGAGTCACCTCATAAGCACTAAATGTTAGTTGTATCATTCAGTTTAGGCATTCCAAGTGAAAACATCGATGTATTATTTCATCATGGCTCCTCAAACTAAGACAGGAAAACAGAATGCTGAGTATGAGTGTAATTTTTTCACTCTAGTTTTCGTTGTCGCATTGACGTACAGTAAAGTAATTGTCAAAATCCTACAATAACTTTTACTGTTTTTCATTAATAAAAAACAAAAAACTATAGCTTATTTCAAGTCATTACGAAGCATTGTTCTATTATTGTGGAAAATCTATGATAAATCTTATCGTTTCAAATTTCAATTTTTGTTCATGCTGCACCATTATAACGACTGACGAAAATATGGAGAGAATGAGACATCCATTTTGAGTTTCAGATCTACTGTTTCTGTGTTCTGTGGAAATCAAAATCAAAATGCAACCATGCGAACAAAGATTTTTTTAGTCTCACAGAGGTTGTTGGACAAGGTCCATCAGCATCTTGCTCAGCTGTAAGACAGAAACATTTCTTCCTTTTATCTCATCGCCAAAACCAACAGAGGCAGGCCGCAAGTAAATTCGTTAGATGTCTGCTCTAGGAAAGTTCCGGAATGAGAGTTCGGACTAGATTTGAAAAATTTAATCCAATAATGCTGACTCGATGTTCTATTGTCGTTCCCGAGCGCTTGCTCTCGATAAAGTGGAGAATTGAGTGCGCTTCTCTTAATCAGTAATTTATTGCATAATCAGTCGTCTTAATTATTCCAAGAAGAAAATCAGGTGTTAATGAGTTACTTTCGAAAAAAGTAAGAAAAGTATGTAGACTGTAAGACTACTTTTTCTTGAAAATACTCTTGTATCTTCTTGGCATTTTCTCACCAAACTCACAAGAAAGAAGTCGTCATATGAGAAAATAAGCGCACATTTGCGGTGCAAAACGAGAAATTTCAGTACCAATGAACTACTCGTGGAAAATGTCTCTTGTGTACAATTTAAATGCATCTGCAATGGCGACGAGGAGTTTGGACGGTGCCTCATAAATACGATGTCGTAGTTTCGTGAGAAATAAATGACAGTTGTCAAGAACATTAACCACTCAGACTGTAGCTTCGAACGGAATTATTCTGCAAACAAATTGATGCGCAAGAACAGTGCCGGCCGAGAAATACCAGCAGAAGTTATTGGCTATTACAGCTTCTGCTTCAAAGACAGCGAGTGATAGGAGAAGTTTCACCCTAAAAGACAGACTGGGATATTACCTCACCCTGCAGTAGGAGAAATGGAGGCCTGTTATTCAGCCTAGGTAAACTATCAAGAAATATCTTTGAATTTTTTTCTTGACATACGAGCAGTAATTCTTCCCAAGAACTCCACGGACCGTATTCACTTAAAGTTCAACGGGAAAATACCTCAATTATTATTGCACATTTATGTACATTATTCTATGTACATAAGCTCTTAACATTAAACTTGAACGATTAGCTTATCTTATATTCGGTAATCTATAGATGAAAGTCAGTAAATTTTGGAAAAAAGAGCAATTCAAATTTGCCTAAAAGAATACATTGAAGTCACATTAGAAAAAATAATATGAATTTAAACATGGACGGAACTGTGAGTTCAGTTATTTTCAAATTTATTGCCATGATCCTAACCCATCATCGCCTGGTTCACTTACATGGTAAAGTATCAGTGACGATTTTCCTAACCACACCTCCGCGACCATGAGTAGGTAAATAAGCGAGTTTACACGACAAAACAATCACTGTGTCTTCCAAGACGTTTTTTCACAAAAGCGCACTACATACAGTACTGGTTAAAAGTATTGGGACAATACTTTCATCACTTCTATCGCATGTACATTGCACATAGGCAAAAAATAAGTAATATCAATTTACTTCCAACGCTGCATCTAGCAGTTTCTAGCAGCGCCAAAACAGTGAAAGGTAGCTACCATAGTTTACGAGAAAAAAAATAACCAATGTTGCAATTTAGTGCCACAAGAACTTTCTTTCACCGACATAGATAATCACGGACATCAGTTAAGTCCAGTGAGTTTGTTCCTGAATGCATTTTGCTCTGGATGCAAAATGAAATTGTCTCGCTCGTGCCTAGACGTCGGAGACCATTCCACAACATTGTTTTTAAAAACCTTTCTCACACGAGGATCTGGGTAATTTGCGGGGCTCTTGAGTAACTTTTGCTGTCATCGAAATAAAAGTTTCTTAAATGAAAAGTGTGCTCACCGGAGAACTAGGTTTAATACTTAGTCTTCAATCAAGACAGAGCCTTGTCTCCAACGATCAAGAACTAATGCTGGCTGCACGCAGCCTCGAAGTTAAGATCTGCTTCTGGAGATATACTATAACAACCACAGGTCAAAGATGAAATTTACGAGTGACTGATAAATGTTCCGTGTAAAATTTTTCTTCGAATCCATCAGTTTGCATGCAATTCAAAGTTTCTTTTTAAGTGAGAGTATACGCACAGAAAATTATGTCATAAAAAGATTAACCATAGGATATTGAGAAATACATCTCCTACGCTGCATTTTAATTCCTCAAAATAAGTTAAGTGTTCTTGATTTGCACTGTGACACATCACACTGTATTTTCAAGGTTCTGAAGCATCAAATTTCATCTTTACTATATGAGGCAAAATCAAAGTGTTTTAGTACTAACCTTTAGTACCTGACCTGACCTTCTGTCTGAATTTACAGTCGTACTGTTGTAGTCAAAATCCTGAGGTAATTAGTATATTTTTTTGCAAGAAGTTCGACCTTTTCATCAGCAAATGTTTTTCTTTGTTTTATATGCATGCATTGACATGGCAATTGTCCCCCTCTGGCTACGGTTTTTGAACGGAGCAAAAATGCCTGGTATTGTTTCAGTTATTTCTGACGCGTAAATTGAGTGAGACCTGGAGTGTAGCAAGAGATAGTCAGAATATTTTGGTCAGAGCGTTTGAAGTGCTTGCGTGAATTCTGGACTGAAAGCGTGTGGAGTGTTATGCAAAAGTGGAGGATAATTTTTATTGCTTTTTCAGTACGCTTATTATAAAAATGACAGATTTTTATCAGTGGACGAGTTTCCTGATTTCTTAATTTGATAAAATAAAATTCATCCAATATGCTAGTTTCCCCACATAGGATAAACTTCTCGGGGTGAGACAAACCTCACACGATGGGATGAATTTTCGAAGATGGCACAAATACCCCACAATGAAACAGATTTTCCAATATCTAGATATGTACATATTTCCCTTCTACATCTGAAAATATGTAGATGCTATTAATTTCCTACCTGGTACGTGTGAAGCACTCATTTCTTGTGTTCGAAGCCAATGAAAGTAATTTTACACACGAACATTTTAACATTGCTGTTGAAATTATAAAGACCTTCAATATTAAAACCTAGTGCAATGTAACTTTAAATTGCAACATGACTGATATATTAATGAAGGCTTGATACAAAAAAATTTATTTCAGAAGCTATTTGAATTACGCTCGCTCTTCTAACATTGTTTTATACATACTTTTTGTTTCTGACATTCATTTATCTTATTGCTAAACGTTAGCATTATAAGAATTTTCTCTCATAGCACTCAAAAATTTGAATATACTAATGAGAATATTGAAAAGTTATTGAGCAATTCGGCACAAACTTGTTTTGATTTTCCAAACGAAACATGCGTGCATTCTTCGATCTGGAATACATGCATACATTCTTGATACATGGCTACATTCTTTGATCTGGAATACATGCATTCATTCTTGAAACACGCGTACATTCTTTGTTATGGAAAATGTGCTGAACATCGTTTCGATAAATCCTCATTTCCATGCATGAGGAATAAATTCGAAATTTCAGTGGCAAAATGTAAGCAATAGCGTACATGGAGGAACTCCAGATTACAGGCAACCACTTCCTTCATAGGAAAAAACATGGTGGGGAAACTTCGTCCGAATTATTTCCTAATGCACGGGTTTACAAAATTAATTTCGCATGTATTTTATCTTCTTTTTTTTAATAACTTAAATTAATTTTTTCTCCTAGATACATTTTTCTACTAATAACCATAGCCAACATCTTTATTTCTGCATGGATAATATTGGTTTGTGAACTAATATCAAGGTTTTGGAGGTTGGAATAGCACACTTTTTTCGCCCAATGAAACAATTACTTCACTTCACACCAGACACAGTAAAACATGAACGATAATGTCAATAAGAAAATAGCATTTTATTTTACAAGAAATGAAAGTAAAACTAAAGTTTAGGGTCAATTTTCGAATGTTAATTTATACTTCCATTGTATGCAATCGTTAAAACAAACAAGACATTTAACAAATGTTGAATTAGTTTACTGGTTGTTTAAATGAATTAAAATTAGCCGGGAACACGCAAATTTTACGAAAGTCTCTTTATTCCATATGCTTTCTTCTATTTTTTATCAGTTCCATCCAACTGGGTCTATATGTATCTATCTAAAGTGTATCCGTTTCATTTCTGTTTGCTATCTACACACAAAAACAAAAAAGAAGAATGAGAATAACATTTCTAATGAGACAGTGTGTTTTGCGCACAAATGAGCTCCGTAAATATGAAGCCATAGTTCTTGCTGTTTATGCCCGCGGAAATATCACAAAGTTAAGGTTTCTCTTAATTTAGCAGCTTTGCTTTCAAAAAATGATGCACATTGGAGAGAAGAAACTTCTAAGAAAACAAATTCTTCATGAGAGGAGTATATTCGTTAACAGAGGTGTCCAATTAGAACTGCAGTTCCACAACCAATTAGTGAGGGGCTGAATCCGAAGTTCTTCACATTCCAGAAAACGGTTCTCACCAATCGCTGCATACTATTGATGTCATGAGGTTGAGCGGTCTCTGCCTAGCAGTTAATTGGGGAAAAATATAGATGTGAGTGTGCCTGAAACGAAATGTTGATGAGGCTGTAGCCTAAATGAAATATTGAAGCCACTGCTGCTGAGAGCATTCTATGAAGTAACACTTGCTCAAACGAAATGCTATCTTCTAGAATATTCGGAAATGGAAAAGAATTGGTCAGAGTTTAAATACGAGTTTTAAAATTATTTTTGGGGCCTCATTGAGATAAAACTTTCACCATGGGTCAGCCGTTAATGCAAGGAGCACCTGTCGGTTGTCTCAGCTCGTTTACATCGTCGGAACTCGTTTACATCGTCGGAACTCGTTTACATCGTTGGAACTCGTTTACATCGTTGGAACTCGTTTACATCGTCGGAACTCGTTTACATCGTCGGAACTCTTTTACATCGTCGGAACTCGTTTACATCGTCGGAACTCGTTTACATCGGAATTCAAATTGCCTTGTAAACCTGTCCTATATTAAATATGTTTGGAAACACAGATATTCTCTTTGAACGTGTCAAAAACAGTTATTTGCTGTGAACGGGCAAAAAATAGAGCGTGTATGAATATTTTAGAATCATGTCAAATTTGCTCATGCATAAATTGCAGCTCTGTCATTTATTCATGTGAATAAAACAAAAATTCATCAATCGTTAGCAAAATACCAATTTCTTTTGAAATAAAACGAATGGAAAAAGACAAATTTTGTAAGCTTTTAGACAGTTTTCCAAAGTTGTTCAAAGGAAAGCAGAAACCTAATTCTATTCATCA
Source organism: Trinorchestia longiramus (assembly GCA_006783055.1). Lineage (NCBI taxonomy): Eukaryota > Metazoa > Arthropoda > Malacostraca > Amphipoda > Talitridae > Trinorchestia > Trinorchestia longiramus. The sequence goes on along the minus strand of VCRD01001071.1, from coordinate 77,035 downwards.
TAAACCAAGTGATAAAATCGAACCTCACACCTTTTACCTAGAGTATTTAAATTTTATTTGTGACTGAGATGTAATTTTAAGAATTTATCATATATGTATTTAAATAGTACAAAGTCTCAGTAGTCAACGAGAAGGTCTCAAAAACTGTACCACTTTAGGGATTTAATTATTGAGTGATGTCATCTTTGTATTTGTGTAATGCACCTGTGCAAGACAGGGAACCATTTTTGCATATTTTTAGGTCTTAGAGTGATTCTAAAAATTACTTTTGATATACGCATCAGTTCTTCAATAACAATGATATAAGAACAGTACTGATAGAATTCTCACTTACCTTTTAGTCCACCTACACTCCTAAACCCTTCAATAACTTCCGTGGGACAAAGTTTTATGACCTGAATGACTTTGCTCGACGAAGAGCCTCGAGAGACTATTTTTAGAATAGAATATCATGATATAAATTTCGAGCTCAATTTAAATTTTAATATTCATGATAATTTTAAGAAACTATGTGCCACGTTAGAACTTCAAAAAGCCTTTTTGATTTTCTCACTCTTTTAAAAAAATTCGCAGCAACACCGAAGTCTTTATCCTCCAAGTTGGAAGAGCGTTGGTTTAAAAACGAACATATTTTCCAACAGTAGTTTAAATTAAACTGAATGATAGTAAAAAAGTTCACTCCTGTGACGTAGTGTTTAGAGAAGTCTACATGCATTTGCGCTTTAACTATTTCGCTACCGTCCAACAGAAAGTTCCCAATGAGTCAGAGTAACATGTCCCGTTGCAAATTACCAATGGTATCATTATGTAATTGCTAAATGTTCCTAGTCCTGGCATTTCACTTAAGTATTCGGGATATTTTTATATTTTTGCATTTGCACTCGAAAACATGTTTCATAGCGAAAAGGTTAAAATGACTATTAATTTCTCAATTTTTGTTGAACTATTAGCTCTAGCGATTTACTTTTATGATGCAGATAATGTTATTTAAGGAAGCAGGACTCCAAAGCATCTATCACACTGTCCAATGAAATAATTAATCACTTTTTTTAGGTTGTAGCTTAATTACACTCAATCCTGTACAAAAATCATACGTGTGTGACCCATTGTGTCTTTCGTATGAACTCAAGTCCGCATGAACTTCAACTGTGGTGTCTAGAAAAATTTATCACCAAGAACGTAATTCATATGAACACTGCGTTATGAGCAGGACAAAGTACCTACGCTGATTCAAAACACTTCACTGGAAGAGGAGCGAATGTGAACTCTCTCTATAAATTTATTTGTGGTGGAGTTGTCTCTGGAAACTCGAGGCCATTGCATTTACATAATGCCCTCACGCCTCCGGGATGCATTCGAAAAAAAAATGAAATCTTCAGTCTTTGGATTGATGACCCTTGACAGGGGTGTAGAATGAAGCGACTATAAATAGCGAAGGAAAAGAGATCTCATCTAAAGCAAAATAAGCGTGAAAATATTTGAAAAATCTAGTTAATTTTCGAAAAATCTTTAAAAATCTGGGTTTATTTTTCTTGCACTGGCTCTTATGCGCTGTGCTCCTACAGTGGTGCATGTTATCACCAATTAACAACGTGAATATTTTCATTAACGAACCTGAAGAACGTGAATTATGTCTTCACCGAACTACCCCACCGATCCAGGGAAATACAATTTTTTTCATTTTATTCTAAGTGTCATTTCGTACTCAAACTACACGGTGTCCATAAAGTCTCTTTATTATTTCGAAAATTTATTACAACTGCAATTGATAAGATATTATAATCAGATTTGTTTTTTGTATTGTGGGTTTAATAAAGTTTTTAATCACATTTTACATTTGTGTGTTTCAGGGATCCTGTTCGTGAAAGAAGTGCTGTTCAGACTTTATGAGAGACTTTTATTGGAGAATTTACGGACACCCTGCACTATAATGATGATACAATGATGATATAATGGTGATATAATGATGTTGGTGCATTGATAATGGTGTAGTGATGCTGGTGTCTCTGTACTGTCAGTACACTGAAAGTATACAGGTACAGTTCCAACATTTAAGTTCATTGCCCTTATAAAGGGGCAGTACCTGTGGATTAGTACATGGCTAGCATATAGACACAATACCTGTAATGCCAGTACACTGTGAAGGTACTACCACTACCAGTGTACAGGTACCGTGCCTGAGCGAACCAGTATACTGTCGGTATATACAGGGTGTCTCAAAAAAATGTACTCACCCTTTAACCGTTGCTAACATGCTGTCTTCTTTGTGTTGCAGGTGTGAGGTTTGAACCTTTGCGAACATGATTCTTTAATCACATTTAATCATGTTCGCAAAGTTTCGAACCTCACACCTGCAACACAAAGAAGACAGCATGTTAGCAACGGTTAAAGGGTGAGTACATTTTTTTGAGACACCCTGTATGCAGTGCAGGTTCTGACAGGCACACGAAATCGTTGAATTTGTTCTATAATTGAACAAACGCACACAAAATGTGGCAAGCTTTGCTCTTCTTCCAGTGCATCTCGTGATAAGAACTGTGTGTTTAGAGCGTTAGTATCTGAACTGTAAGGCTGATTAGTAACTAGATTGACAACTAGATACTAAAACACACAATGAGGCTGGCTAGTTACTAGATTATTTACTATATACTGGAACACACAGTGAAGTTGAATAGTAACTGGATTAGTTACTGGATACTGGAACACATTTCGGTGAGTGTTTGTTCCAATATTCCTTGACTTCAAAATACAAATTTAAATAATTTCAAAAATTGTGGTGAATCAATTTTTGTTTTTTATTTTCAAGACTCGTGAAAATGTTTACTGAGTGAAGTGACATTACATGAATAGTTTAATGTTTAGAGAATAACATCGCAACGATATGATAATTAAACTTTCATTGAAATTCCTATCATGCAGAAATTATAATTGAATTTAGCATTAATGCTCTGCGCGTGTGGCTATAAAAGACTTTCCAGAAACATCAGGAATCTTCTGTAAATTCCATTGTGTTCTCCGGCCATCATTTTGAGCGGAAAATAACTCGCCTTTAAACTCTCTGTTTAGAGAACAACTTACTGCTCCCATTAAATGCATTCCAATTCCTATTATTTGTCACTATAATTACTAGAAAACAACATCCATTTAGCGTTTTCAGTCCGTTGTGAAGCTCCACCGAAATGGAAACCAAGTTCAAAGTCATTTCCAAATAAGAAGTCTTTTTGAATCCATACCTGACCACAATATACCTGGCTACTAATTAAGGCCCAACAACTGCTACAAATAATGAGCTTACCTGCCTTGTTTACGAGTAGAATATTAATTAAGGTCGAATTATGTTTCTGCTTCTAAATTGAGTCATTTTGGTATGCAAATTAAAGCAACTTTGTAGAATACGACTTCATTCAAATCGAGTAACAGAAATTCTACGATTCTCAAAATAATTTCCAGCCCAATTGTTGACAGAAACTTCTGTATCCTTGTAACATCCTCCTACAGTATCAAGGCTTTTATTCTCTCTGGTGATTTAGTATGATGTTGAATTATATCGTCGGATGTTAAATGATTTTGTCTCATGTTGCATGATGCTCGATGACGTTGAATAATGTTAGATAATGTCGAATGATTCTAGATACTGTTAAGTGAAGGAAGGAGATAAATAATTCTTATCAACTTATCTACTAATTTTTATAATGAAAAATGGCATTCGATGATGCTGAAAGATCATAATGATGTTGGTCACTGCTTGCTGATGTTTGGTAAATTATGATTGTCATTATGATAGAATAATTTAGGTTGACGTTATATAATGTCCCAAAATGTTAAATAATGTAAACTGATGAGCATGTGAACAACAGTGGCTCAGAAAATCATGCATGTATTTCAGTTCATACGAGACACTTCCCTACCGTCCCTAACTCTGTATTATTTTGAGCTTTTTCTTATGTGAATTCTTTCTTATAAAAGTTCTTTCTTATATGAGTTTGTTCTTACGAGAGCTCTTTCTAATCACGCTGCTCCGATAATTGCCACTTAGTTGATTTCTGTGAAATTTATAATAATTACAGCCTTACTACACCGGCCAGAAAGTGTCCCACTACTTGTACAGAAAATCAAATTAACTAATGGAAATTAAATTCGAGAATCCTCCTTTTTTCTTGGGTTTTCTCCACTAGCATATGTGAGAATTACCTTCCTACGATCGCTATGCACATCAAATAATTAATTTTCTGTGATGTTAAGAAACTGGGCTGAAACACAGACATTTTCATGGAAGCCAATGAAATGTCTCGTTGTTTTTTGCTAATGAGTTTACATTTTTTATTAACTACATGGGCAGCTCAATTACGTTCAAACTGTTCGTTAATTAAGCTACTAGCAGTCTATTTCTAGCGCAGGTAGAAACAACTTCACGTATATAGTTTTTAGCATCACCAAGCATTTCATCTAAAATTGATTCAAGATGTAAATCGGCTTCCAAAATTGAGCCTTTACTCATTCATTACTTAAAATGGTTTCACATAGCATCAAAAAATCTCTCTACTAACATTATTGAATAAGTAAAACCTATTTTTTTCGGTTTTGTTTTCAGCATACTCGAATACTTTCCATATTAACATTTTGCAACAAAATCCTAGTCCAAGTTATCATAAAGGGCAAAGACCGTAAATGTCAAATTAAATGTTCATATGATTACTATTTGCCTCTTTTTAATAGTCAAGAAAGCAATTCTGCACAGATCGACAGAAATCCAATTTCTTTAGCATTCTAAATATATAATTCTTTATCAACCAAATACAAAAACCACGTACATCATTATCAGAGGAACAACAAACTACTAGTGAAACCTATTACTGCATTCCCTCTATCAGTAAGCTTTGAGAATGATCTAAACTAAGCGCAGTTGTTCAAAAAATTCAATTGTTCAAGTTTTTGTCGAAATTATTTCATGATCTGTTAGACTATTTCGTCGATGATATCAATTTTCTTCTACTATTATACTGAACATTTGTAATATTAAAGTTTAATAGTAACTTCAAACGCTGTCATCTCTAAACGTACGTAAGTGCTGTTCCTTTCTATTCATTCTATTCATTTACTACACAATAATTACTTCTTACAATGAATAAATAGTTATATAAGTAATTTTAAGGCACAATAACTTGAAGACAATTTTTTTCAGTTGACCTACGTTTTTGGCCTCTCAGTCATGCCTGCGTCATGCTCAGCCCACTCGGAGTAGCCTAATGCTTTCTAATAGAGTTGAACACCTGGCACTCTGCTATGGTTCCCCTTCAAAATTTGCTTCCAATCTTATCGGGGAAATTGAACGTGCTGACTCAAAAATCTCTTCATGAAAATTACTGGTACGTCTGGAATTTATTTTGAAATGAATCACGTTCAGAAAAGTTACATTTCATTACATGTAAATTTGCAGGACCCAGAAGTTAGAAAAAGAACACCCAGACAAGCATTACGGAAGTTTTGCTCTTCGACTCCTAAAAAACGATCTATACTCGAATCTTTCGAGCAGAACATGTTCTTTTCTGGTGATTTGTCTGAGATTAACTCATGTGATTACTATTTGTGTACAGGTCAGGCAACATTGAAGTTTGCTCCAAACTTCTCTAAACAAAGCCTGGGTCTTGTGCTGTGGAATGCAATCTCCCTAATGCAACTAAGCGATTAAACTGCAAAAGGCATCCTGATACTTTCTTCAGAGTTTAGAAGTTAGGCAGGAATTGGAATTAAGGACCGAGTTAGAGATACTGCTGCGTTTAGCATGGCTTAAAACTTTTCTGACTGACTGTAGGAATAGAGCTTCCAGGGAGAAAACTCCGTATTTGCAATTACTTTCAACTATGGGGATATCTATCTGAACTTTTTACTAACTCAACCAGATGTTGTCTCTTTGAAAGTTTTATTGACACTGTTAGCGAGAACGGACTTTAATTTTTCTGGAAAACAGAAAAAATGAACATTTTATTACTCCTTGATACAATGAGATGAAATCAATTTAGATTTACATTCTGCAGTTCATGTTATAAAAGTTATCCCAAGGGATAAGTGACTATTTAAAAGCAAGGTATTAAATAGAAGCGTGATGGTTTGTACTGGTATAAATTAACAAGAAGTAATTGAAGCTACTGCCAGAAAAGTATAAGGAGAAAAATAGGTCTGTTTCAGATATTTGTGTCATCTTTTACGTTGTATATGAAATTAATACATTTCATGAGCCAGTCACGTGAAGAAGATACAGTAGTTGAAAAATTGCTTAGATCTCCGAGAGAAATAGCTTCCATGAGGGTCTAAAACTTTCGGACACTCGTGTTCAAAATACCGCTGATTAAAAAACACGTTGTCATGAGGTACATGCCGCGCATCAGTATGAGAAGTGCAGTAAAATGTAGACTTTCTCTGAGAAACTTTTCTGTGCGTTCAAATTTGTAAAGCGTGTTGGGCATTTAAACTTCAATCTATGAGGTAGAGAGACTTGAATCATGTACACAAAAATTTACTTCATTTAACCAATCAAAAAACTCAGCGGACAATGTGTTTCAGTTATTTTTTCAACTTAAGGACTCAGTATTACCATATGAGAAAAAATGTAGCAAATATACTCTGGTATACAGGAATAAGCTACAGAAATACAGCATCTGAATGTCTTTTCATAAATAAAAAACTTTAAATATGTTTACCTCCATGAATGATACTTCAATCACCTACTAATGTAATAACTGTAGCCGTTCTCTTTCATTAATCAAAAGCAGACTGCAGAAAATGTCTTTTTTTGTTGAGTCCCATTACTGAAATATTATTCGGAAAGAAAAAATTTTAACATTGAAGGTTTTTGATAGCGAAACACGAAAAAAAAATATCGGGCTGACTTTTGAAGCCTGAAGAAACATAGGTCTTTATTTCTGTCGATTCGTTCACCCCAACGTCGCAGCCTACACACGCTCGCTGGACAAAGGACATCCGGGAACTTTGGCAGCCGTGCTCGAAGTTTTGTCGTCCATAACAGAGAAGACATCTAGGACTCAGAGGGAACGGCACTCCCTGTGCGATACTTGTGAGCCGCCACTCCCAAGCCAATACAGTCATGGCAGCCAGTACAGACCACGCAGCAGCTACCTAGGTCATACAGCAACAATACAGGTCACACAGCAGTAATATCCTATTTATAGCAACAATAGAGGTTACACCGCAGCAATACAGGTCATACAGTAGAAATACAGAGCCAACAACAGTGATGCAACAGTAGAAATACAGGGCTCACAACAACAATTGAAGGTCTCACAACAGCCAATACAAGTCACAGAGCAGCAATGCAAAGCCCACAATCGCAATTCAGACCAAATCAGTTCTCATACATTAGGCCTGTGTGTGCTCATTGTGTTTGTGCAAACACCGCATCTTGTGAGGTTTTTTTTGAATAGAATATAGCAGATTTTTGAGCAGCTTTCTACACAGATGAAACTCAAGTTTGTGTCGTATAGGAGACAATAACTAACCGTTTTTATTCATAGTTTTATTCAAAACACTGCAGGGTGCCAGTCAAATACTTACAAGTGCTTTCAAGTTAGGATATCACCGCAGATCTCTGTATCTCTGTGCTGGATTAATATGCATTGTAGAGAAAAGGCCAGAGTTCAGGAATTGGAGTTGAGTGTCGGACAAATGGTGTGTGATGATGGAAAGTCGAATCTCTGCTTTTTTTAATGTATCATGCTAGAAATGTACTGTTTTGATTCTGTTAACTCAGTCTTGAAAGTTCCAATTCAGTAATCTTTTATTAGATTAATCACACACGATGATTTGAAAGACTGTTGTCATCATTGATGAACGGGTGGGAATAATTTGTCGAAACCTGTGGTGCCCTTTTTTCATATATAATTAAGAATATCTAATAATATGTTCATGATTATAATATTTAATGATAACAATATATAATATTATTTATAAATATTATTGAATTAAAATATAATTTAATAGATTCAATTTGATTTCAGTGCATAATTAATAGATGGTGAACGCAAGAAACTTGTGTGATAGTCAAATATTATGCACTCCCTCTGATCATACAACTTTTAACGTATGTCGTAAAGAGTCAATGCAGAAGAGAAACAAGTCAACAAATTTAACTAAAACGTTATACCTAAAACTTTTTACATCATGCTTTAAAAAAGTACACGAAAATAAAGATAAAGAATTCATTTAGATTTCATTATCAATAGCGATAGAGTTCTATGTGGCTTTGGAAAAACAACAATAGCATGTGAAATTTTGCAATTTTGAAGTACAAATGATGAGAAATTTTACAATCAAAATTTACGAATGAATGGTTTTTGTTAGAAGTGGGGACTCGGAAAATTAGAATTATCGAAAACTTCATTATTTTGAGTGGTTAGTGGGGATTTAAAGCTATAATAGTTAGCATACAAGAACGTCAAAATATGTTTTCAGTGAGAAGAAATAAGCTCGGGAGGAAATGAATATACCACTGTGCGTTCTGGCGAGACCAATGAAAATGAAAGGTAGAAATTTTTCTCACGAGCACCATTAGTTTTCTAAATACATTCGGTAATTTTATGGTAAAATTATACATATTTATCAACATCAATTCATTGAACACGAATATAGCAGAATTGTTTATAGTAAAAGTTTTATAGGATCTTAAGTAGTTCAGAATTCAGAAAATATACACAGATCACTGTCTTGTGGGAACTACACATTACATATATTTCTGAACCCTATCTTGCCAGACGCTCAATTCGAGACCTGAATGCTGCCCGGCTGTTGACCAATTCACGGTCTGCCAT
>VCRD01001071.1:49239-60832 GCA_006783055.1 Trinorchestia longiramus | reverse complement strand
AAGTTGGCGCTGTTGATAGCTGATACAAAATTTTCCTTCTAGAAACAATTACAAGGTAATTTTGATTACGGTCATTTAAATTTTGATGTCACGGCACATGTTTTGGGACATTCAACACTAACTACATTTCTCCGGCATTTATTTAGAAAGAGCATATCCTCGTAGACTGAAAATTTCCTTAGATATTAAACATTCCCTTACGAACAAGTCCCCTCCTACAACACGTCCTCCTTCAGGTTCTCTCTTTCAGCACATCCTACTTCAAGTCTCTTGTTTAATCACATCCCTTTTAAGTCCCCTCCTTCAATACGTTCTCCTTCAAGTCTGTGGCTTGTAATTATTGTTTACACAATAAGTTACGAGACGCTATGACTGAAATCCAACATACTACCGCAAATAACTTCAAACCGTCCTTCTTTGCATCCTAAACAACGAGCAACACATCGAGATGGCGAAACTTTGGTGAGGGTGAGATAGAATTCTCGTCACATGTTCCCGGTAGAAGTTGTAAAACTGATGCTCATTCGTGATGAATTAATTATCATTGTTTTGACATTTCCGATGAGCGTTGCAAGCAATCTATTTTCCTCATTATAAAGGGGTTAGTTCAATTGTACCATTTAAGCCTCAAATCCTGCTACAGAATTAAACTCTTGTTAAATCTAGTCCTATACAAATAATTCATACTGTATACACCAGTAATTTGAAACGTACTACCATAATAAATATCCACAATGACCTAGAAATTCAGACGGCACTATTGTTGAGTTTTATCACTGAAATATTGTACCATGAAATTTCAAAGAAGCCCTTTTGTTCGCTTAGTCGTTTCCGACTTTGATGTCATGCATAGGTAAGCTAAGCATTAAATTTAATTCTCTATTTCATTATTGGAACTGGATACAATTTAGTGCAACGATAACATGATTTTATTTTTGTATTTACGTGCATAATTACAATTATTTATTCATCATTAGCTTTACAGAATCGTGGACTTCTGTACGTAAATAATTCACATAGCATAAGCGAAGTTATTCGCTGCATTTCTTTCCTAACATGAACTAGAGAGCACTTTTATTTATGGGTCTGTACATATGCAAGTATTATAATTAACTTGGTGTATACATTCACATCGACAATTAAATAACTGCATATTGAATTGTACATATTTTTCTATCGTACATCAAACAACCGTTGGAAAACAAAGTCATCTTCAAAATCTAGAAAGATAAAATACGTAATAAGTAAACTGTGAACTAAGCAATGAAACATTTTAGCAAATATAGGAAAAAAGTAGTGTCGCACTTTCTAGAAGACGTATGTCTTGAAAAGCATCGTTGGCACAAGAATTACTACCCAGCATGTCTGCCCTCTTCTTCACCCCGCCCAGAAGAAAAGATCTCTATTCTCGAAGCTTGTTATTCTCTTAAAATTCTTGCGCCCAGAGACAAAGACAAAATGTTTAAGGCATAATTTTCTGGCCGAAGTTTGGTAATGAGAAGCCTGGGACTCGGCCATGGATTATTGTGAAGCAAATTTTGTTTGGTCTCTAAACACGGGAATGAAAACGAGCTTCCTCTGTAGAGAGAAAGACTGTACACTACATGATACCGCAAAGAATAACACGTGAGGTGGTGACAAGAAGAGCTATTATGACCACCCCATGCTACCTCATGTGACCTCCTCATGTGACCTCTTGTTATGACCTCCTCATATGACCTCCTCATTTGACCTCCTTATGTGACCTCCTCATTTGACCTCCTCATGTGACCTCATGTGACTCCGTCACGTCATCTCCTCATGTGACCTCCTCATTTGACCTCCTCATGTGACCTCCTCATGTCACATCTTCATTTGACCTCCTCATGTGACCTCCTCATGTGACATCCTCATTTGACCTCCTCATGTGACCCCGTCACATGATCTCCTCATGTGACTTCCTCATGTGACCTCCTGATATGACCTCCTCATATGACCTCATTTGACCTCCTCATGTGACCTCACGTGACTCCGTCACGTCATCTCTTCATATGACCAACTCATGTGACCTCATGTGACCCGGTCACGTGACCCGATTATGTGACCTAGTCATGGGTACACAAATATGTTGTAAATTGTGACGTATGGCTGCCCAATTATAAAACTTCCAGACCTCCAATTATCGCCTATTGGGACTCAGAAATTGTTTCTTGGGAAGCTGTGTAAATTGAAGGCAATAATAACTTCTAACGCAAACATTTATACACTAAATAACAGAAACAACATAACAAAAATAGCTCCCCTATGTGGCGAGAATGAACCTCTAGTGAGAGTAGCTCTTTATTTCTTGAATGAGAGGCTTGTTTTTGTTCATAGTCATTTCATGTCAGATACATATGATGATGAATACATGTATTTATGCTGAACATACACGGACAATATTTTAGAGTTCCTGAAAAATAAATAAATAAATTCCTGAAGATTTATCTCCCAGTCGAGAATGTAGGGGTTAATTCATTGAACACCTGTGACTGGAAGTGATTAGTTCCTTAAAGATTCTACTTTTTATTCTAATTTGAATTTCGGTGAAGATTTTAGAAAAGACATGGGTCATGAAGCCCAGTTTAGAAAGCAGACCCAGTGAGGGAGGCAGACCCAGTAAGGGAGGCAGGACCCAGTGAGGGAAACAGACCCAGTGAGGGAGGCAGACCCAGTGAGGGAGGCAGACCCAGTGAGAGAGGCAGACCCAGTGAGGGAGGCAGACCTAGTGAGGGAGGCAGACCCAGTGAGGGAGGCAGACCCAGTGGGAATAGGAAGCTAATTCTGAACGTAAAAATCTGCACTAGTCCTCAAACACTTCTAGAAATAAAACGATGAGAAATTCTCTATCTGTATTTAACAAGAAGGTACACAGCTCAGACCTATCGTTTTGAGATTATTTGCTACTCAATAAACTACGAATACTTACAACGTATACCATAAAAGTGTGTCTATAAAAGTGAAGCGCATACACCTCGTGTCAATTAATTTGATTTATTAATTAAGCAGGAAAGATCACTTGAGTATCGTCTAAGGTCTAGCTTGTAGGATACGTTATTAACTACAGCGTGCAGCACCGTCTTTCAGAATACAGTCATAAATTGTGAAATTATTATTCGTTTATACTACTGCATTTTGGTAGGAAAATTCTTCCAAAACATTGTTAATGAAATTTTAGGGAAAATTTATGCACAAATTTATGCCTTACTGAAATTATTAGTCTCCTGCAAGGCTTCAAAGAGGCTGCGGCTTCCGAGCCACAACTTGTGAGGGCTGTTTTTTTTGGGGTACAAGAGCGGCAGCATTTCGTGTAAGCGAGAAGCAGAGAAGCCAATTCTGAGCGTCAGAGGCAGGCAGACCTCAAAAGAAAAGATTGCGTAGCCCCTGTTGATTTGGAGCTCGTACTGATTCCTCGGCTGAGAACGAAACTGCGCATTTTAAGTCGGATAATATTATGAATTCTGAATGCAAGAATATGTGATATGGTAAGCAATGGCATTTTTTCCTTTGATGAGCATGGTGACTAATTATACAAAAGTTCATTTACATAGATATTGAAGCTCGCAGTTATCTTCCCATGGTATCTACTACATACAACAAAACACATAGCAAAAGGGGCTATGAGCCAAAATCTGGGTTTTTTCCGTTGAACTCTTAATGATGTCAAGTCTGATAATATTTAAGAACATTGCCTGAGTCCAGCCTGCTGTCGTTCACATTATACATTTCTTGACGACAAATTAGCTGTGTTTTGTGAGGCGAGGTAGACCTTTACAGAATGATAGGAGTAGCTTTCTTTCAGTTTGGCCATAAAATTTTAACTAAAATAAAAGTACTTGAAGGAAGAGCAAAGCTTGCCACATATCATCTCCTTTATAGTGCTTTACTAGCCAAATTTAGTTTCAATTTTGAATGAGTGTTTGCCCCACATAACAACAGTGACACATTTTTCAATGCAGCTCCTAAAAAACTTATAACTAGACCTTTGGTTCAGAAATTAAAGTTCATAACGTGCGCTATCATAATTTATGATGTTGCCTCACAACAATAGTTGTCCAAATTATTTTTAAAAGTAATTTGACTCTCTATTTGTAAAGTAGAAATTTTTGTAAAAAAAATTCATTTTCCCCTGTTCTAGTTTTGTAAACGTTTCATTTTCACACGGCTTATCACAAACTCCTTTGTCCATCCACCAAGTCACCCATGAATTCGTCTAATTCTCCATCCAGTCAACCACATACTTCCATGCATACTTCCATGCATACGTCCATGCATTCATTTAGCTACCCATCAATCTCTAGTTTAAACTTAGATCAAAGCATATACTGACATTCATTCTCTACATATAATTACCTCCAGCTCAACAGCAATCAGCGACCATTGGTAGAAATTTCGAGCATCTAGTCATTTGTTTCTTCCTCCTCACAAAAAAATAACCTTAACTTAATTCGAAGCCTGGGTTTGCTGTGATTTGCTCCAATTACAAATATTTTTGATTCTAAATGAAGTACCTAACAACTATTAATATTTTTTAAACAAAATTACATTTTACTTTCAAATATTGGGCTTCCAGCATGTTCGTACAATATATTCGCCAAGTGGCATCGCGCGTTGTGACCTCAGAATATCTGAGGGGAACTGTGGTCCGAGGGGAAACCAATTACTGCCCTCAGGACAGTGTTGAAAATTGGCAGGTCATAAATCCCCCCTTAGGGAGCCATAAAACCGCGCCGTGACTGCAAGCCTTAAAATCCGACTGGATTTAGAGGTACCTTCGTTTATCATTAATCTACGATGCTAAATAAATGTGAGTAGTTATTATTATTATTCAATTCGTGTATCAAAGGAATTTTCTCGCATTTTTACTCCTCGATGTAAAAAAATGTGAACATGTTATTGACATTAATTGATTAATCTTTTGTAAAACAAAATTTGCGCTTTCGATTGCTCTCTTTAGGACTTCGTCTTCTTAATTGAAGCAGGATACCTTAAAAGGAAACATTTCGCCATAAACTATTTTCAAGCGCGAATCATCGCTCAACTATTATTTTAACGATACAATAAAAAATCATTTCGTAGAAGTTGGTTTACTATTCACCGTGGCTGTTCGTCATCATGAGTCAGTATGGAATCGATGAACTCGGTTTGGGAATTTTACCTTATTCCTTTATTCTCCTTATTTTACACTCGCTGATTACCCCTTTTGAAATCGCTTTTAAAAGATTTGATATTTTATCATTCAATACTGTGGTCGATCTCAGAATATGGGTTGCATTGATCTTTCATTTGAAATCCAGGGCTGCTATGGCAGTGAAAATTTAATGCAGAGGAGGCACTTTATCTTAAAAAAATTAGAGCTAGACATTCTCAACCGATTTAGGATACACATTAATGAATAATATGTTTCTATTAAACGTGAACAAACGTACGTAACAAACTGATAATGGCATGAAAGAAAGTAAGATTGCTTAGATAAATGAATTGGTTAAATCTGTAACTGGTACCATCAGTTCCAATCAAGGCTTGGGTCTAAATAGTCGCTACTGCTAGTTAATGTGGTTAGAATTAAATTATCAAAGTCAACAAGGATTTCTGAAATGCAATTTGAGGCAGTCTTGCAGTTTTGCCTTCAAAGGAAGACACGTCAGACGACTCTGGGTGAAAGTGGCAGACTCTAGTAGTCCAGAAAATGTTATCTTGGAACAGAATTAATCGTGAAGAATTTGAACTGGAAAGTTAAATATTTATTAATAGGGTTTATTTTTGAATTATGAAAACTTGTTAGCTTATTGAGAATTTCCGCACACCTAGAGAACTTAATGGTAGTCAATGGAAGAAAAAATCTTGAATCAATGTACTGAACAAAAATTATCTCTGGAGGATTTTGCTGTGTAATGATGCAAGAAGGCTTGGAAATACTTTGAATTTTTCTGGGGCAAAATTTTCCTGGCGCATACACCTCGTTAGCCGAAAAAATATGCTTCTGATTTTTGAATTTCGATGAAAAATTTCGTAGCTGCTTGTTACCACAAGACATGTTGCATCCTTATTTTATACATGTTTTTCCCTGGGGCATTTTTGCCTTACCTCCAAACTCCTAAGATATTTTTGTTTTAGTATAGTCGTAGGGTCTTCGTTTTATATTTGCTGAATGCTAAATACGTCTTCCATCGTTAGCATCGTGATACCAAACAAGCGTAATAATAAAGCAAAAACAACATGAAATTCTTAATTCTCAATGCATTCTTGAACTTATTTTCAAAAACTCAAAACTCTAACGTCATGTTATGTTTTCTTGCCATTAAAGCAAGAAAATAAGCATATGATATATGTAGGTTGCAAAATGCACAGGACTATATTGCTATACCGAACATCTATCATATCATTAAAACATATATGGCGACTATATCAGTTATTTTAATTTTGCAGAAATACTTTAAACAAAGAATATTAGAACAATACGTGAGCATTTGGTGTGTCTTTACTTTGTGCATACCAGAACTACTTAACGAATGCATGGGATTTCAGCACGACAGTGGAAGTTACAGGGCTTCACTTACTTTGAATTTTAAATGCCCCTCAATCCGTGGGGCTTCTCGAGTCAGACAAATAATTAATTGGATCTCGCTGCTGAAAAATACATGAAAACTGCACATGAATACACAGCTTACAAAAACATGAATAAACTAGATGAATATCAATTCAAATGGGAAAAACTTTATATGAGGATACGATCATAAACAAGTTATTCCCAACATTTGTTCCAGTGATCATTGTCGGATCGTGCACAACATTTATCATTTATAATTTCTTATGTAGATATTTTGATGTTTCACACTTTCTTTGAGCTGATAGTTTCACAACCATAAATAATCAAATATACTTTTCTATTACTCCATGATGTTAAAATGAAATGATTACTTGAATGGCTGTTTGATACGAAAACTTGAATGCTTGTAAAAAATAGCTAATTCATGTTTTTGCAAACTAGTTACTATGTATGTAGTATATTTGAATTAAATATTTCTCTGAATATCGATTGAATGACTATCAAAGTGCCAGTACCAAATCACTTCTTCAATTGTATTCTCTGAATGGCTGCATAAATATCTGACTTACAATATTATGGATACAAATAGTTACTTGTCAGTTTAAAGAAAATAGCTGCCTAAATGTTGGCATAAAACGATCATTTGAATACTTTAACCAAATAGTTTCTTTAATACCTGCACTCAATAAAAAAATGAATATTTTTACAGAATAGTTATTCAAATGATCAAACTAAATGACGACTCAAATATCTCTACGAAACTATTACTTTGAGGGCAGTCGTAATTGTTACTGAAATGTTTGTGCTAAAATCCGTAGACTATGAATCATATAGTGCATGATAGATACTTAAATATTTGCAGTAAACTCCGTAGACTACAGGTCACCATTACCTTAATTTCATTCATTACATGTACAGAACATTTTTTTGCAAAAAGATTACTTTATTTCCGTGCTTTGTGAGCATGTATGGCGTGTAATAAAATGGGTTGGTGGATCTTGTTGATAATTCCATGCATAAAAAATATTAGAGATTCAAAAATAATATCATCCAACATATTAAAACTGTAGTCTTGAACAATTGTTGAATTTCCTTTCGTAACACACAGCAAAATACATGTTCTTAATAATGAAAAGAATCATGGAGAAGTTTCATATTAAGTTCCAAACAAAATATATTAATGACCATCCACATAATACACCGTTTTTTCTAGTCACTGGCGTAAAAAAATAGGTAAACTCCATCGGAATAAAAATTCAGTTCTGCTGTTACTGGCAGCTGCAGATGACATGCGAAGACGCATGTCTTGAGAAGCATGTTTGAAAATCCTTCCCTGACGCAGACAGACTTTCCGAGTAATATGAATACCAAGTAAAGTCCCGAGTGATTGTTTTAGACTTTGGTGCAACACGGAAGTATTGCGGCATTTCCGTCTGACATGCCCAGGCTGTTCTTCTTCATAACATTTCTACTCCATTATTTCTTTCGATGTGACGTTATTCATAACTGCATTTATGATTTAAGACTTCATCAGTGACCAACGCCTTATGGGTAAAAATTCACCTCTACATGTTGTTAATTGTATTTTTAACTGCAAGTTAACTGCAAATACAAACCTTTATCCGTTTATCTTCACATAAGGTAAACCTTACATCACTCCATTTAGGGCAGTGCTGGCTACTGGCCTTCAATGCAACGATGGTACAATTTTTGTGTTTTGAACCACAGAATATTTGCGCGTATGGAGACAATGTTTGATTGAGAAACTTTGACATCAAGGTAACTATATAAGAAACAATTTGATTTGAATCAATTTCACAGTATGCAGTATTCCTATCATTTAATTTCAATTTGGTGAACACGCTCATTTTGTAATTGAACAACAAAACCTTTATGAATAGTTTCTGCATTGAAATTCAAAAGGAATTATCAGTGCAAAACGTTGTTTATTCGCCGAAATAACTGTAAAGAGCTAATTTATTACGGTCGTAAATTCACTTATATTTTAGTGAAATAGTAAAACTATTTAACGATCTCTAACTACGACATTTTCCTTATAAATTCGTTCGATAACGTCACTCAAATGCTGTTTGCAATTTATTTGTTATTTCAGCTTATGATTATCTCCCATAGCATATACCTTTGATCAATTTCTCTCCATCAAATATTACGCAGCCCTAACTTTTGCGCAAGAGCTTCGCATCAGCACCAAAACTTCCAGCTCTGCAATGAGTTTAACCTTAAAAATTTTACCTAAAAACTTATCTTGACGGAGCTTTTGATGGATGAGTTGTGCCACAGCCGTTCCTCGGGCATGTAAAGTCGCAAATTCGTTGCATTAATTTTTACTTGAAAAGCAAATGAAAAAAATTTAAAGCAAAAACACACTAGACAGATAAATATAGTGTCATCGGATGAACTTAGTTGTACTTTGTTGTTTAATTACAGAAATTTGTATCGATTATGAGATTTTTGAAGAAAATTTATGGAAAGTAACGAAAATATAGATTAGTTGTGCAATTAGGTTAGGAAAAGAGAAACTGAACATCAGAGGCTTAATATCTATGATGTTGAATTTGACATCTGTGAGATAATGCGTCATATTTCCCATGCCATACCTCTTTTGCGTAGTAAATTTATCAGGAAGGTTCAAAAGATTATTCTGAAAAAAGGTTTCAAATCTCAGGGAAAGTTCATTTGTTTTATCAAGTTTTAACACCCATTATTAGGAAAAGTGTCTATATAATTGAAGAAAGATATGAGAAAGATATTGTATGGAGTCAATAGAAACGTATTTTTATAAATCACCTGGAAGCCGATCGAAAAAAAGGATATCAGAATGTTGATACATAAGCACGTGTTAAAATAAAAAAAATGTTTCCATGCTTACGCAGCAAAACTACGTTAAAGGTTTAGAATATTAGGTGACGAACTCTGCATGTAATCTACCGAAGATTTAAATTTATGAGTGATTTGCTCATTGACGAATTTAAACCGTCATTTCATTACTCTGTAATTTGAAGATCAAAACTTCCTCAACATGTAGTTTTATACTTCAAATTGACTGCTGTGGCATTTCTCACAATTGTTCACCAGTATGTTACAAGAAAACTACTTAATACTTCATATCTCCGGATTTGTTGAACTGTGTACGACTAATAGTGACTAATGAGTCAATTAAGTCTTCCCTCTCAAAAAAATATTTTAAATCTTGACATTAATAGTTCCAATGAGCTTACAGGAGCCTGTCTAGCTTTCAACACGCTTTCGTTCAAAGAAAATTCTCCTCACCCCTCAGAAAGTTTTAATTTGGAATTGATTGGTAATTTTGAACAAGGTTCAGTTCAACAGAAAATAGAGACTAGACATTCTAATTATCATTTTGAAAAATAAAGTTACCTATACTGAGTAAAGATAGCGCACTGTAATGCATAAACGAGATCTAACAGGAGGATATTCTAAAAAACTCATCATGACTTAGCAAAGAGAGGGTCTGAAAACCGTACATTACGCTGCAAACATGATTTTCACTTAATCAGAAGCAAAGGTAAATCTACATCCGACTCATATTCGTAATTCCAGCTTCTACCGTAATAAAATCGTGTCTCTGTAGGTACCTGTAACTTGTGATGTAAATCGATTCTTTTTGACGACAGATAGAATAATTTTCTACTGAAATGTTTACTTACAACAAAACTCATTTTGGCCAATTTTATTAGGCCTTGTGTTAGTTGCACACCTTGGAAATTGTTTTAACTCCGCATTTTAGAGTGATTTAATTTTACTTGTGTACTGTAAACTTCATGATAAAAAAGGCCTCTGAAGTTTGCGCATAAACTCAGAAGTTAAAGTGAAATTAAACGCTGTAGGCCAGAACACAACAGATAGAACATGTGGTACTCAGCTTGTGAAGCAGAATAGCAAGCGGCATTTCAGCTTCAAAACCTTGCACCTGTTGCAGTTGGAGTTTCTGCAAGATTTTAGACAAAGTTCAAACCTCAAACAGAAGTTTCAGCATAGCAAGTTGTACTGTAAATTCAAGCTTTGGATTAAACTTGCGTCTCGTACGAGAGCCAGAAGTACAAGAGCCAGAAAGCCGTGCTAGGCAACAGCTCCCTCTGATGAAATCTCTGAACATCAAAGATTCTCTTGCTGGACTCAACTTGTCAGTGTGATGTGACATGATAAAGAACCATCACTGCCTGTTTTCACAGCCCACTCCCACCGCCCATTTAATATACTTCGTTCCCAGTATCATTTGCAGCTCCCTTTTACGGTTCATTTAAAAGCCCACTGGAATAGTCCACCGGATTCATTCAGAACTTTATTTGAAGAGAATTGGTGGAATTTTATTTGACACTCGTGTTTTTCTGCTACCGGTTGGAGCTTTTAAGTATGTTCACACAACTTTGCCTCCATGCTGAAGAATTTAATTCTTACGACGGAATTTGGTGGTTGCAGCATCAGAGTTTGTGAATTTTTCTTTGCAATACTGGGAATATTGCAGTAATAGATGGTAAATATAAGTCAAAGTATTTCTAAATATTTGTAAAACAAATTTATTCGTGTCGAAAAGCTTGAGTTCCATTATGACTGTGTCTTCCAACAAGATAATGATACTAAACATAAAGTAAAATCTATGAAGAAACCCCTGGATAAAATTGATGTCAATACACTAGAGTGGACCAGTCAGTTCGAAAATTTGTTGCATTACGTGAAACTTCTAATCCAATTAAGAACTCTAACAAATTTCATGGATCTTTACAAATATTTAAGAAAAAAAGAAGTAAATACCAATAAAAATTTGAAATTCATGAAAAGAGAACTAAGAGAAGAGATTGGTTACTGTTTAAAAGGAATAATTGCTATGCTATAAAGTAACAAGTAAAAATAATGCATTCTTTTTTTGCTTTTAAAAATACTTTTTTTTATGGAAATTGAATAATATGTTTTAATTCTTTTATATCCCAGCTTTCTTTATTTTCTATACATATTTCATCAAGCACCAGGAGAAAATTATTATAT
>VCRD01001071.1:27468-47092 GCA_006783055.1 Trinorchestia longiramus | reverse complement strand
GACTCACTTCCATAATTCCAGCTTCTACCGTAATGGAATCGTGTCTTTGTAGGTACCTGTAACTTGTGATGTAAATCAATTCTTTCTGACGAAAAATAGAATAATTTTCCTCATCTGTGTCGTGAAAAATGCGAAAGACAACAAAACTCATTTTAGCAAATTTTATTAGGCCATGTGTTAGTTGCACACCTAGGATATTGTTTTAATCTCGCATTTTTAGAGTAATTTAATTTTACTTGTGTACAGTAAACTTCATGACAAAAAAGGCCTCTGAAGTTTGCGCATAAATACAGAAGTTAAAGCGAAATTAAACGCTGTAGGCCAGAACACGACAGATAGAACATGTGGTACTCGGCTTTTGAAGCAGAATAGCAAGCGGCATTTCAGCTTCAAAACCTTGCACCTGTTGCAGTTGCAGTTCCTGCAAGATTTTAGACAAAGTTCAAACCTCAAACAGAAGTTGCAGCATAGCAAGTTGTACTGTAAATCCAAACTTTGGATTAAACTTGCGTCTCGTACGAGAGCCAGAAGTACGAGAGCCAGAAAGCCGTGCTAGGCAACAGCTCCCTCTGATGAAATCTCTGAATATCAAAGATTCTCTCGTTGGACTCAGCTTGTCAGTGTGATGTGACATGATAAAGACCCATCACTGCCTATTTTCACAGCCCACTCCCACCGCCCATTTAATATGCTTCGTTCCCAGTATCATTCGCAGCTCCCTTTTACGCTTCATTTAAAAGCCCACTGGAATAGTCCACTGGATTCATTCAGAACTTTATTTGAAGAGAATTGGTGGAATTTTATTTGGCACTCGTGTTTTTCTGCTACCGGCTGGAGCTTTTAAGTATGTTCACACAACGTTACCTCCATGCTGAAGAATGTAATTCTTACCTCGGAATTTGGGGGTTGCAGCGTCAGAGTTTGCGAATTTTTCTCTGCAAAACTGGGAATATTGTAGTATTAGATGGTAAATATAAGTCGGAGTATTTCTAAATATTTTAAAAAAAATTTACTTGTGTCAAAAACTTGAGCTTCATTAGGACTGTGTCTTCCAACAAGATAATGATCCTAAACATAAAGTAAAATCTATGAAGAAAACCGTGGCTAAAAATGATGTCAAATACACTAGAGTAGATAAGTCAGTTTGAAAATTTGTTGCATTACGTGAAAATTCTACTCCAATTGAGAACTCTAACAAATTTCATGGATCTTTACAAATATTTAAGAAAAAAATAGAAGAAAATACCTATAAAAATGTGAAATTCATGAATAGAGAACTAAAAGAAGAGATTGGTTACTGTTTAAAAGGAATAATGGCTATGCTATAGAGTAACAAATGAAAATAATGCATTTTTTCTGCTTTTAAAAATACTTTTTACTTATGTAAATTGAATAATATATTTTAACTCTTTTATATTCCAAATTTCTTTATTTTCTATGCATATTTCATCAAGTACCTGAAGACAATTATTATATGAATAGCCACTTTGTTATTTGTTGGAAATATCTTAAATTAAATTTTTTTGATGCACAAATATTTTTTCCCCAAGCTGCATTTTTTCCCCACGTAAAGAAACATCTCCTGCATAGAGGAGAAACAGAGTACATTGGCAATGAAGATATATAATAAAAATGTCAGTCATAGATAAAAAACATGAGTAGATAAATAATCTCTAACACTTGTCAATTTAATAGAGCGTTGTAAAGTGAAGAACGAATAATGTGTTTTTATTCATTAAATGTACATAGCTTTATTTATTTATTTTTTGTTAACACACATTCCATGCTGTACTCTTTCATTTCTATTACACCTTTAAATGTGTCAGATCATTTTGCAGCACCCAGTACATGCGTCAGACAGGACATGAAGCATTCGTGACAAGAAGCATCATATGTTATGCATCCCTCGTAGATTTATTCAACACATGCGTCGTGGAAAAGCAGAAAGTATACACAATGCAGAGACAGACGTCTCACAGAAACAGGATACAGAGGAACAAAGCAAATTCTCTGTGCAAGCATTATATCGACTAGAGATCAAACTTGTTCTAGTGTAATCGAGACAGACCACTGCAGCTATAAGGAAAACATTTTTGTAACATTGCGCATGCTATCATTGACATGACTATTCATTTCCCGTTCTTGTTCTGTCACACAACTCGTCACGTCTGAGTCAAAAACTTATTTCGTTCATCGAGCCTGTAGCTGCAAAAGGGTGTGCGACTCTACTTGAAGAACTTTATTGAATTTATACTTTATCATGATCTTGATGTCATGTGCTCCATGGTTTTGAAGAGTTTTTGCATTAGAGCTATGTCGTCCAGCAGGCATGTAAGAGATCGAACAGAACTCAATCGTCATGAGTATACCCGCAACTGCATGACCGTAAAACATACGATGCGAAATACTAAAGGAAAGAAAGAAAGAAGTTGCGGTTGCAGCACGAGAAAAACTAAATCGAAGACCTTCTAGAGGTAAGTGAACGATAGACAACTCAAAATAAATACTTTTGGACCATTAATCGTTCTTTATGGCTCAAATAAAATAGACAACAAGAGCATAGCTAGAATTTTAAATGTGTACTTTATTTCTTCATCCACTCACGAAGACTTGACAAAAATCCTGCAACATCACGTCTTCACTCCTAGGAAATCACGTCTTCACTCCATATAAATCAACCGGTCCTGACTGTCGTGATTAAGAATACTAAAAGAAAAAGTCGAGGCAATTAGCGAACCCTAAGCAAACACCTTCAATCGATCGCTCGAAACTGGAATTATTCCGGAGGATAAGAAGCAGGATAATATCACTCCTATCTTTAACAACGAGACAAACAAGCTCCTAATAACTATAGACCGATGAATCTGACATCATGCATCCGTGAAACAATAGAAATATTACTTAAAGTCCATATAACATTACACCTTCTGCCCCAAAACTTAATTTCTGACACCCAGCATGGATATACGGAAAAACGTAGCTATCTCACAAACCTCCTCGACTTTTCTGATGAAGTTAACCGCATATACATATGTACATAAGATGCATGTACAGTTGCAAGGTATCATGTGTACCTTGGTACCTTGCTTTCAGTAAGTCTTCGACGAAGTTCCCAACGAAAAGCGAATGGTGAAAATATAAGCACATAGCATACAAAGCAATTACTCTCGATGAATACGAAACTGGCTCACTCGTCGCACTCAATAAGTAATGATTCATGGTCAGACTAATGATTTGACTAGCCTAACACCAGGTGTGAGGACGTTGTTCTTACTATTAACACATTGAAACTTTACATGGGTACGTAAACTTATAGAACAGTCCTGAAATTGTAAGATACATGTAATTATTTAACACAGACAAAAATTAATTTCACACAACCTAATGTCAATCTTTCCAGTTGAAATGACTGCATTCTGTAATTTCCCAAGTCTCTGCATATTGGAATGCTTGACGTTTTTAGGAATGTTTAATCCGCCATGATTTCCAAGATTCCTCACGTGCAGTCTTCGACACTTCGAAAGCAATATACCAACGAGAGGTGCCATCTGAAGACTGTTTTTAAATTCAGATGTAGGACTCTTGACGCTAGTTATTACCTCAACTGACTAAAGCAAGCTTATTCAACCTTATCAAAATCAATCCCAACTCACTAAGCATGACTGATCTAATTGAAGAGATACGCTTTTTTACAGCTTGCAGGGCTTGTCTAATCAGGGAAATTGAGATTGTATAGAGATGTGATTCATGATAGTACTCTACCGAATATATTTAGCTACATTTTTACTACCGTCGCAGTCTCTCTAGTTGAGAAAATCGGTGCAACATCTATTAGTACGTCAAGTTCTCATTGAACAGTGGCACATTGGTACATATCTCTTCGCTGTATGTCTGGTTGGGAGGGAGAGAGAGAAACACTTCCAGAAATTGAAGCAACATTCATCTCCAAAGCACGTCCCGGCCCGCTCGTGCTGAATCCAAAGTTCAGTGTTTCTGTGCGTGTATTGGAGGGTGTAGTTGAGTTCATTGTAGTAGAGAGTGTGTTGGTGTATCGTGTATTAGAGGGTGTGGTGGAGTGGAGTGTATCAGAGGGTATGATGATGTTGTTTGTATTGAAAGGCATGTTTGGTGTTGTGTATGTTAGAAGGCATGTTTAGTGTTGCGTGTGTTAAAAGGCATGTTCAGTTTTACGTATGTTAGAAGGCATGTTTAGTGTTAGGCATGTTAGAAAGTATGTTCAGTGTTACGTGCATTAAAAGGCAAGTTTAATGTTGCGTACATTATGATGATGTCGCGCATAGAACTGACTGATTTTGAGTTGAGTTTTGATCTGAAAACTGAATGATTCTCACCTGAAAGATTTTACGTTGATCTGGTTAGATTTTGAGTTTAGCTGGGCTGGAGTTCCTCCAACTTCCTGTTTCCACTTTCTGACTATGCTCTCAAATTCACTGATCACTGCTTTAATAATACATCGTACACAACGTATATGACACAAGTATAACTACACAAATCTTTATCACGTCTTTGCACGGCGTGTGGTGTGAGTCCACCACACCTTTATTCCGTTTTTGCACAAGATTTACTCCCTGACTAGGTGCCATATCTTTATCCACTTGGACAAAATGTATGTGAATTTTCCTTTGCCGTGCCAGATTATGCAGACTTTGTACGATATATTTTCATTCTATTTTCTGCAATGGATAAGACCATGCATGTAGTGGCAGAGAGATATCAGACTTGTCTTGGTATATGTAAACACTGTCGAGCAAGCCAGTCTAAAATGACAAGATAAAGAAGCAATCGTACCCTAACCAGCAATAAAAGCAAAATTTTAGTGAATGTTTCCGCGTGGAGCAGTCCGAAAACTTTGAGAAGTCGGCAGCTGCAGTAAATGCCAGTCTGGACTCTCTTTCTGCATTCTTTTCAGCAACCAAGCATAAATTTTGGTGCTGGCTTGACAACACCAGCAGCCTGGCTTGACAACGGTCAGCTGTTAGCTACAGTGTAATGTATTTTCTAAGGTTTGAAAAGTGAAAATAAGAAGCCACATGATGTAAATCATGTGGGTTTGATGTATTCATCGTCAAGTAGTTCATTAAAACGGGAATTTCGACTGGAAAGATAAAATTTTCTTCCAGTTCCAAAGAAATGTGCTACATTTTGCAATTAAAGGTACTTTTGAACGATTTCTGTTAGGGAAATTTTCCTCCTGACGAACATTGCTGGTGTAGACAACAAAAACAGAAGTCTTATACAAATGCTTCTTTTGGCGTTGAGTCCGCCGCATTATTCTTGCTTCTGTCCAACTTTTGCCTCTCCGGCACGTGATGACTCAAAAGTCTAAATTATTACCTCGCTTCCACTCAAGTTAGTATTGAAGATAAGCTTTGAAATGCTTTGCTCCTGCACGACTTGCATCTGAGGCTTTGCTCTGTTTGCCTCTGTTCATTCATACGAGGAACGTTGATGCCCTGGAGAATTTATTTCGAAAAACATTTATTTCATTAAACATGTATTTAATTTGTGTGGAACTCGGAACTTTGTTCATGTTCCTCGAAGCTTCAAAGTTGATAAAGATTTAGCAACTCAATCACTCCACTTAGATTTTATTGTCCACCAAATTAATTTTTGATAATATTGCTGCATTCGTGTGATGAATTCATGTCTTGATCAATTATATTAAACGTCAAGTCTTCCACTAACAGTGCACATTAAAATAATGCAAACTAATGCTTTGCCTTAAATCACACCTTTTATCATATGTTGAAGTTACCCTTAGTACGACAATACTCGGTGTAACTTCAAGAAAACTGTAACGAATACTCTACCACGTGATAGATGAACGTGTCACCTGTAAAGTTTAATTCTAATAATACGTCTTGTTCTGAGTGTCAAAATTATATTTTAAAAACTTTCTGGTTTAAAAAATTCTGTAACAGCTCTGCCTCTGCCGCTGGTCTCGTGTGGTAGATGTATTGGGGTATTTCTGTGCTGATCCCCAACGAAGATTCCATTGTTTGCTTTAGGCATGTTATTTATTATTTATTCTGTCTACATTGTATGACTGCATAAACGTTGTAAAGCTCGAAAGCCAACTTTCACAATAAATTTAGTACTGTAAAACCTTTCATTCTACTTTCTGTTGCCCTGAGTCGTGCTAAAACATTTTCCATCTGTTGGCACGACGTCGGTATAAGCAAATTACAGAACTGCACCTGGAACTAGCCTTTATTTAAACATGGAAATTTCAGACGGACATGGAGATTTTCGTTCATTTAGTCAGAGAAAAGCGCTGTGACATTCAACTCTTGTTCTCGCGCACTCTCATTACATGCGAATTAGCAATGAAATAATGTAGAAGTTTCGCCAGCGGTAGCAAAATTCTTTTTGCATTGTAACCCTTCGTTACAATTGGGAAAGTTAAAAAATTTGACATGACCCGAATTTTTGGTTAAAATGTTCACCTGAACAATCTCAAGTGGCAAATATGAGATTAACATTTTCAAAAATAAATTCCATAAATTTTGTCATGGTGCATCCTGATGTACAGGCACTCCTCACGTCCCACACGTTCCATGACGTCATCCAGATCTGATATTATTTGTCAACGCCTCCTGGGACGTTGTTCAATCATCGTTGTCTCTCCTCGAAAACTTAAAATGCCTATTTCGATGAGTGTTGTTTTGAAAAACATATTGTTTTCTGTGAATTACCTTTTGTACTTCTCACCGTTTATAGCAAAACTTACATACAAGTGGCACAAGACAATATTCTTTCATCATCAACCTTGGTTTATCCATGATGCGTACTGGTGGGCGTGTTCAGTTTTTGTTTGACAACGTATTAAAGTTCATGGACTATTTTGGTTTGCGGATCGTGATATACCTTTGTAACTGAAATCGCCTTCCTAACTCGTAAATGCACGAAAATTGTCTACACTCTTTGTACAAATACATATTTTACTCTAATGTTTCTTGGTGTAGGACAACATTCCTCAGAATGACATGATAAAGAGTTCTTTACAGAGATTAATTTAAATTATTGACTCATGTTTTTTAATTTTGGGTCTACGCAGTTTGGAATCATTGAACATCCACTAATTAGAGCCTGTTACTTATAGATATACGGAGAATAAATGCCATTGTAGAATACCTAAATATTAGAAAAATTAGGACCTGCATAATACAAACGTTCGATATGACTAAAGTGTTTTAGTTTGTTGTTAAAATTTCGTTGCATGAAACTTTGAGATGCTTGTCTCTCATGAAGAAATAAGAAATCTGTTCACGAGGACTACATTGTATAAAATCAAACATGTTTCACTTACAGTTGATACAATACACTATTCACCCTGATTTCTATTGATAAACTATTAACACTAATTATAAAGTTACTAAAAGGAAAACGTATTCTGAATTTTCAGTATAATTCTGGAAAATTCGATAACTTCTAATTATCTTAAATAATTAGTATTGGTCAATAGCTAACAATTTCAATCGAAAATCTTTGGGTGGCCCGCTGGCGCTCCTAATTTGAACTCGATGAAACAAGGGTAAGCCCTTTAAGGGTTTCTGAAGTAAAATATCATTAAATTGATAAAACTCAATTAACAGAAAGAAAGAGAGAGAGACAGAGAAGATGGAAGGGAGAGAGAGAAAAGATAACACGGAGAGAGAAAGAGAGACGGAAGAAAATAGTTTTCACATAATAGTTTTTCAATCTAGGGAATTTCTACATCAGACAAAGAAGCAACTATACTTTATAATTGAACATGACTTATTGAGGCTCACAGTTTCTATCACGTCTGAGTCTGCTCAAAAACTCTGGATGGCCATGAATGTAGCTGAGCAAACTTAGAATGGTAGCAAAATGACTGGTTACTATCAAACATAAATGACGTGATACCTTTTGTAGAATTTTATGAAGTTTGATGGTTGTTACCCATTGAATGACAGATGAAGAGAAATTGCAAGAAGCTAAGAAATGCTCAAATTGTATTTATGTTATGGGAAATACCTTCATGATGAATGACCCGTACGAATAGATGATACCATTTTTCGCACTCAAATGAAAAATTGAGTATGTTTTAAAGAAACGCGTGGAAAGATCTGTTAATTCCCGTGTTATTTCTCTATTCATTACAAGTATATTAACATTCAAGCCATGATATAATAACGCATACACTTTCAAATACTTCTAAAGTTCGCATGAGATAATCATTTGAAAATTGAATGAACGATAATGTTTTACGACACAAGACACCGGGAAATGTTAAGGAAATACTTTAAGATTTTAACATGTATGTATGTAGAATACAATACGTGATGTTTTCTTTAAATCAATGACGATGTGTTCAAACTAGTGCCTAATTTTTTGGTGATCCAGTCTTGTGTCTGTTGTAAATTCATCATATTATAAATGATCAGAGACAATTGTTGTTTTGAGGTTTTTGAAACATTACTTGCCCTCTTTGCATCCTATTAGAAAATATCACCTAAATGTGTTTTATTTAACTTGCGTTTCCTATTTTATATTGCATAGGTATATATCGTGCTTCATTCAACTTCAAGAATAAACGAATAGTAATATCCCATCAAGCTTTATCCACCAGATAAAACACTGGTTTTTCATCACTTAAAAGCTACCACAATTCAGCACAAACGAACCATTGGCTTGAAATGTTCATTATAATAGAAGAATTTCGTTTAGAGGCAACGCTAGGCATATTGCATGAACAATCCTTATAATGTTCACGACAACATCAACCACACTGATACGGACGCTGCAACATCACTCCTGAGTATATACTTCATTACGCAAAGCTTGCTAATTTTGATAGCCTCCCCGTAACTTCCAACGGAATTATGAACTTATAATTCCACGGGGTCTGATATCGTTCACGTTTAGTTCGAGCACTGTTCTTCATTTCAATACTCATTTTAATGTTACAAATGCTGTCGGCCCTCCATTCCATGCACCTAATTTCCAGAACTTCTGCAAAGGATTCGTCTGCTTCTCAGCTATTAACAGAGAGTTAATTAAATGAATCAAGAACTGGAGCACGTCTGCAGACAGACTTGTGCTTTGCAATGTCAAGACCTCCAATCTTCATAAACAAACTTCAAACTTACGCAACACTTGCCGTCGACGGTAACCGTGAAGTTCTCGCTTGCTGGGAGAAGGTAGAGAGGAAATGTACGAATGAAAACAATTGAGTGGGGATATTTTCTTGCAAGATCATTTATGAATTCAATATGCATGTGTTCTTGGATGCTGCTTTGACTTAGAGACAGTGTGGTTAATTTTCGCAAATAAGCTTTTAGGGAACATGTTTTCACAACGATGCAATTATTGTACAAAGTGTAGCAAAATGAAGTGATGTATGTATTTTTACATTCAATAAAAGCATCATACAGTAAAAATGAAAAATGTCTTTTCATTTGTCAAAAAGTGCTTATAATGTCATTTCGTTTTATTTGTTTAAAATTAATCAGTCAAGTTATTACAGTTAACTTTCACAAAATGTTGAAAGCGTTCACACGAATTGTCCATCCCTCGAATGTGTCAGATCATTTTTCTGTACCGTGTTCTACAAAGCCGAATGCCAAATGTGTTCTATTTAATATCACAAGTTATTTTCTTTTTTTTCGTTTACACAGTTTATAAATTTTCACTATTGAGCAGTACTGGAGCTTATAACAAATAAAAATCTAAAAATTATGTTCAGATAAAGGTTCAATCATTAATGTGTCGAATTTGACAAATGATCCCAATTCACAGTTGTTACTTCTGAGGAAGGAACGTTATACAGAAAATTAGAAACAAGGAAGGTATTCTTCTCAAGTGTAAACTGTGGGTAAAAAAGAGCCAAACTGTGTCGTCCTAGAGACCTTCTGTTCAAACTTAATGACTCCCATATTTTCTCGGGAAACTTTACGGAAAGGGCATTTGGGAACAACTTTGAAATTTTTTTTTTCATAGTGAATGAATTGGGGTTGATTAAGACGCGTACTATATACTCGCATTATCCCCACAGTTTCTTAACGCACAAGCGTAAATAAAAAATACGAATGTTTTAATCTAGAGGTCACATTGTCACTCGGTCTTATGCCATTTCTTTCATTCCGATAATAAAAAATTTCGTTCTCATTGAGGCCAGGAAATCCTTCAGTCTGGCTGCTGGTTGTGGCTGCTTGAGTTGTTAGTTATTTATGAGTTAGGCAACGAAGTCGAGTACAGAATCCAATAAAACAATTTTCAGACTAAATGAACTGTTTTAACTCGAGTTTCTTGAAAATTACCATCCAAAAAAGGCGCGATGAATGACTGATAAAATTCCCAACTCACAACAGATAACTGTACGAACAGCCTGCGTTTGTAAAGAAGTACTAAAGTATGTCTGGCACCAACTTTTGCTTCATTGTATAATTTTTCGTAGCCCTGAACAAAAGTGGTTTTAATGAAGCGTACACATAATGATCTATGAATAGTTTTCTTCATTCTTCCACCACCCTATTGGATTAAGTGTTATTTCCTTCACAAGGTAAGAAGTTACAGTATTTCAGAGGTCTGTGGTACGCCAAGATTGTGTGGCCATACCTTAATAATGATGGTCTGATTTAATCCAAAGACACTGAGCAGGACTCAGAATATGTTATAAATTATGCTATTAGTATTTCCTAATATGCTAATATTATTTAAATAGAACATTCACAAATATATGACATAGTTTGAATGCTTTCTGGC
Source organism: Trinorchestia longiramus (assembly GCA_006783055.1). NCBI lineage: Eukaryota > Metazoa > Arthropoda > Malacostraca > Amphipoda > Talitridae > Trinorchestia > Trinorchestia longiramus. The sequence goes on along the minus strand of VCRD01001071.1, from coordinate 36,343 downwards.
AGTTGAATTTCCTGCCAACATTTTTTACTTCCTGAGTTGCACAGAACAAAGTTTCTCCTTTCGTTTGATAAATATTTCGTAAGGATTCTGTGACGATTTGAACAGCAGCCTTTGGTAAATAGTTTGTACTATTTATATTTTCCTCTAATAAACTAACCACAGGATAAAAACGTGTCAATTTACCCTAAACATTATCCATTCACAAAGTTTCACACAAGTTAACAACATACATTCTTAAATTTCAAAATTTTTAGCCCTCCCAAATCATTTGGTTAGTAAGATGATAAAGTGTTTTGCTTCAAAATAATACCCTTGGTAATACTCTCTCACACTCCAAGCCCTTTTTTAATTTCCCTAAACTTCAGTATTCTAAACATGGATTCATTGATGGTCATGTTATCCTATGATTGTTTTTCGGCAATCAGGCGGAGGCACTGCGACACCGAGGAAGGAGGGCCCAAAAAGATGTTATGGTGCAGTTCTGAGAGGCCTGGGGGTACTTGAGGCAGATTGGGCATGGCATCAGTAGGCTCCCCTGGCACCGACGATACGTAAGGACAGAAGGTCTAAAAATTATATTTAGGCGACGTCATGATCAATCGCAAAAAGCTGGAACCACTAAGAAGATGAGAGTGCCTGGAAAAGAGGACAAAAGGACTTAGGACGCGTGATTGAAGAGGCAATGTGAAAATTGCGAGTCTAAAAGGATCGTGTAGCCTGTGTTCCATAACACAAATTGCTATAAAAGTAAGTAACCTGAGGGTTGTTAGTAAAAGTTCCACTTGATAATCAACAGAAGCATCACGCGACGGACTTTTTTTTTAATTCTGACTTATCATTGTTGTTTTTTCCATTTACGTTACGAACTACAGTGAGCTAGAGCATGGTTGCTGCAAAACTTTACAATTACGTTTTTGTGAGAAATAAAAACTTCCAAAAAATTAGGAATTGAGCACGCCAATGGTGAAAACTTACATAAATAATCAGTACAAGGTCAGTCGTCTTTCATTAGTCAACAGTCATGTTCTTGCCAGCATTTTTTTTATCTGTGACTGGAGAATTGAAAACGCATTTAAGTTCTAAATTATTCTAAAATATCAACTAAAGTTCTGAAAGTCTCGTGAGATTATTCAAACATAATTTGTATTTTTAAATCGGAAAATTCATGCTTCATACTTAGAACAATTTTTCATTATTCATGTCCAAAATGCAGTAGAGTCACACATACAAAGCGCAATGTTGAAATGCCTGGCATAAAAACAATGCAAAAAGAGATATAAATCAAATTATAAAAAGCAGGAAATGTGACATAATAGTATTGCTATACGTGCTATATTACTCTTGTTTTTTATATAGAATAGAATTGAATAAGAATCTGGAACGAGCAACTTGGTTTATTCTTGGGTAACTACTTATATCCTTTGCAGTTAAAAGTAAATTCATCGATCACGTTAAGTCATTTCAGTCACGTACACGCACTTTACTCACGCACAGCCATTTCAGTCACGCACAAGCACCGTGAACAGTACATACATAGGTCCCAGGAGTTACGGACATGGAATCAGTACTTAACAATATTGAAGAGCTTCTTATCCAACATTTGTCGAGACGATTTTCAAGTGTGTTCACAAAATGAGCAGAAACAACATTTTCTGGTAGCTAGTCCCACGTTCAGGTAATTTTATCTGAAAAGAACTTTAAAGCCTGGGATGTCTTGAAGTTTCATATTATTAGTTTTTGGCCGTTATTTCTGGTTCACACGTTACCTGAGTTATTTAAAGATCATGATGAATTGTTTTCTAGACAGGTAATATTATGTTCTTTGGCTTGTTTTCTAAGTATCTTGCAATGAAACGAAGGAACATGCTTGCGCTTCTAAAGCTTTTTCACACTGTTTTATCGTGCTTGAGATTTTGTAAAATAATGCTAACGAAATCTTTTTGTTTCTGTATTTCTTCAATAGGTGTCATTCATCATGCGTTGGAAATACCGGTTATTTGCACTAAAGTGCATTACTGAATATTTATCAATGTTGAAGTTCATTTACTAGGTTTTGGTATATTGTAGTAGACGGTTGAGGTCTGATTGGATAGTCACTCTGTTTGTGTCTCTGTTTCTCACCACCAGCTTGGTCGACTGGTTAGCGAACCCGCTTGCGATGCGGGAAGACCTGGGTTCGAAGCCCGCTGCCGCCATGGTTGGTTTGTGTATGACCATAGGCGGCTAGAATTACGGCATGGGACTTGCGTACCGACCCAAGAATGGGCCAGAAGGTTTGTTCTTATCGCCTCATCCTATTCTTTATTATATTACCAATTATGCTTCATTCACGTATTCCAATTCACGAAAACCTTCATATTGTGATGTGAGACCCGCTCAAAGAGAATACCTACCTATGTATAAATGTATTTGCATATACTTGCAATATTATAATCATCTTCTTCATATATAGGAAATTTACTTATATATACATTCTTTACTTAATTATACTTAATTACGTGACCACATACACACATATATTTATAAGTGTATTATTAACTTACGAACGCAAAAAAGCAACAGGATTGCATTACTTTTTTCGTTTTTTTAAAACATCATTCAATAAACATGTTTCCTATTAAATCCTCCCTGTGTTTTCAGCGGAATGTGGTTGATGAGAACTACACAACTTCTCCCTAATTTAGAGCTTAGGTAATTCAGCTGTAGCTCTACCTGCAGCCTTCCCTTCTGTCATCACCCAGGCGTCTGTATTCGAGGTACTCGCTTGCCTCTATGATAATGAAACCGAGTATAAAATATCGTTCACTTTCCTCTACTGATGGATAGAGAATTTTTTTCACTCGGTACCCGTTGAACTGAAGTACTATGATCTCAGTGTTTTTACTTGCTAATGGATACAGTGCTATTTTTCTGCACATTAATCAAAGGAAGTGGTCTGTGGAGCGCAATTCAAATGAACATAATTAGCATAAGTACATGTTCTGTATTTTAGAGGACGTAAGTGTTGAACATACCATTTGCATTTAATTAACCTATTGTTGTGCACATAAGTTAATTGAATACTTTCTTTTTGCAAGCTTTTTGCTTCAAAATATTATTCTATAACATACAATTGCTTGTTTATTTTTTGAATAAACAATTGAAATTGATCATGACTTTTGATGAAAAATTAAGCCCGGCTTAAAATGTTCTACCTTAGTTTAAATTCAGCACACTGACTATCTAATGTGAACTTTAAAAGATTTTTTAGAGTGTATTTCTTTGTGTTGTTTCGTAATTTGAAGCTAATAAACAACTGATTGAAGAAATAGTCATCGTTATTTATACAACTCAAGTTTATCAACAACATTGATAAAAAAAGGTAATTAATCGGAAATAATTCATTTCCCCTTTGGGCGGTGATGATGTAAAATTTATTTAAATATACTGGTTTTCACACTACCAACCGTTGTGATGACTTCGTTCATAAACTGTGTCTAGTCGAATAGAATAGAATAGAATGAGGCTATAGGAATGAACCTTCTGGCCCATTCTTGGGTCGGATAATTACTTCGATAATTATTCGGTTGTTTTACCCAAGTCCCATGCCGTATTTCTAGCCGCGTCAACCATGTCGGCAGCGGGATACGAACCCGGGTCTTCCCGCTCGCAAGCAGACTCGCTCACCAGTCGACCAAGCTGGTGGTGATAAATAAAACTAACATCACAGTCAACATTGTTCACACAGCTTCACTTGTTGTATAAAGACGATAAAAAAAGTTGGTTGGAGCAGAATTGTCCCAGGGACTAACAGCCTTGCTGTTTATGCAAACGTTTGTGTTTAATTGGCTAGTTAATTACCTTGAAGATTGTTAAAAATTTCTTACGGATTATATAACGGTGAAATCAGATCCGACTTTTAGGAATTGAAATTAGCGAATTGGAATTAGCATTGTAATGAGGTTTAGTTCATCATTCATTAATTGTAAATAAAATCACAATTAAAATAAATAATTGAGGAACAGGAATAATAGGACTTCGCAGTTATTGTATTTCAGCGCAACATAGAAGCTTCAAATGAAGTGGGGAGTAAGCTTGATTCCAGCCTTGATCACTCGATTCAATTGAAAATTTAAATTGAAAATTTGAATTTATTTGAATTGAAAATTTGTTCAAAATTTTTTTAAATATTTTCATGACATGCTTTACAGTTGCTGTAGTAATATTACACAGGAAGCGAAAGTCGAATGATTTTTTCTGTCAATTTCCTCCAGCGCCACAATTTAAGGTTAGGAATTGAAATTTTGTGAAAAAATACTCGAAAAAATACCGTCGAATTAAAGAAGTGGAACAAAAATCAATCCTTGGTCCTGAAAACATGAAACCGTTGATCCACAAGTTCTCTGTCTCCTATCATGTTCTAAACATGTTCTTTTTCACCAAACATGAACATGTTCATGTTCTTTTTCACCAAACATAGCATACCGGCTGCCCCAAACGTAACTCAAATGATCTGTATTTTAACATACTTTATGAAAAGTTTCATATTAAGATCACAAATAATATCGTCTGAAATATCCTGTACTCATCTGCTCAGCTTCGAGGTGAATATTTTTGTTCTTACTGATCGTAAGAGTTATTTTCAGTTCTTTAGAGAACACTTGTGTCCTACAGATTTTGCTGCTGCACATACGGGATTTTTTTGATAGTTATTGATGTTTTACGGACATTCAATGAAATTTACCGAAATGGTTAAAAATCTTGATGAAAAAAAACGGTAAACTTCCAATGTTTTTAAAATTTTATGGGAAATGTATGAAAATTGGCAGAAATCAACGGAATGTAAATAAATATTTGAAATAAAAAACTACAAAAATGTTTCAAGAATCTGTGAAAGTTCAGGAATATTCGGCGTCGGAGTTGAACTGAATTTTCTGCTCTGTACAGCTTCCGGCTCGCTGGGTCGCAGCTCAGGCCTAAATACAGCCTAGGCCTATTGCTTAAAAATGAGCTGAGTAACGAGTGAACTCTCGGGAGATAAGGAAGGCAAATACGAGCTATTCTTCTTTACATTTTATCGTCCTCTTTTCTTGCCTTCACAAATAAGTTCAAAATATAAATTCGACCACACACACTAAACAGTTTTTCCTAAAACTGGAAGCTGAAACTACGGCCAACAAAAAAAATACAGTTCTTATTGGGTTAGAAAAATGATATAGTAATTTTCAAGCTTACATTTTTTGGCAAATAAATTTATACCAGATATGCATTGAAGTTTGTTGGAAGTGGAATGAAACAGCAGTCGCAGTTTCGGTTCGTTATTAAAAACTGAGACGGAAAAAACTGAGTTGGAGGCCATTTAAAGAGTCTCAGGAATCCCATGTCCTCGTTAAAAGCTAAAATTACGAAATTAACAATTAAAAATTATCTTCAGAATCAAGTTACTTCATCTGAAAATGCTTTCCCCTTGTAAAAATTCTCAAGTTATGGAAAAAGGCGAAAATGGAACACGAGTGGATGACTATGAGTGTTCTAACACTCGTATAACTCATCCACTTATGTTCTTACGACCGCCAGCGCAAAATATTGACTACAGAAGACAGGATTTGGAACCAAAAAATTGAAGCAATTTTGACTGATGGGGGTGAAAAAAGAGAAGGCGTTCGTGTAAACGAACAAATTGGTGGCAACATAGTCAGCAGCACTGAAATTATTACCCAACACCCCTTCCTAATTACATGGATTAGAGATTAGAAAGGAAAATTTAAAAAAAATCTCCTGAACAACGTAGATGAGAAAATTCAGTTCCCGAAATCGATGTCCCGGGTTTGAAAGTTACGACTCAGAATAATAAGTAGAAAAAAAAATTATTTTATTTTGTGCAGTGCAAAAGTCTTTTATTCTCATGAATCTGCGTAAATCCAAAATTCAGCTTCGTGTTAAAGGCGACGATATATGTACATTTAAATACGTATACATATATATGGAACACATAATGCAGAATTATTTTCATACATACACTATATGTATATGTTCACAGAAAACTGTGGAGGGAAGTTACTATCAAGACCCAAACAACTGCATATCCTACTCCAATTAATGCAACAAAATAGACACACGTGTACATCAACGCTTTTGTTGTCCAAAAACAAATGTGCAATAGAATTCTAGCTTTTTTTGCTGCCAAGCAAAATATGTTTATTGTTTCAAACCAACTTAATTTTTTTCAAACTGAATAAAGTACAGAACAAAAATGAACTGTAACTTCTTCATGTGTAAGTTGATATTTATCAAAAGTGAGAAAATGTATCGATCGAAATTTTTGCCATAGGAGATAACAGATCTCATCTGGCACCTCGGTTCATGCTGAAATTTTCCATCACTGCATGACAGAAGAGACTTCAACTTGTCTCTCTGGTGTGTCCAGTCTCACAACACTTGCATCGTACTTTTTTATTGATACGTCGTACGTCTTACTTTGTCAAAACTTGCCATGACAGCCGCCATTACGGTCGCCTCTACGGCCGTCAATAAGGCTGTCAGTGCGGCCACTAATACGGCGGCTATTACGGCTGAGACTACAGCCACCATTACGGCCGCCAGGATGGCCACTATTACAGCAACAATTACGGCCACCATTACGACTAGTGAGTAAAATACGCAGTCCCAGTGAAAAAAATCGAGTATTGGCAGAGGACAGTCGGCTCTTTTGATTGGCTCTAAGCATACATACGTTCTTTTGCAGAAGCTCACGCTTTGGCAGAAACTGTTTTTTTTCTTGTCATTTGAAAATGAAGAATGACTGGAGGACTTTGCACAGTCGACGGTGCTGGAGCTGTTACTCATTCAGTGTTCCATAAGACACAAGTTCTGGAAAGCGGTAATGAAAGACTACATTTCAATATTTATACATAATCTAACCAAACATTACCGATAAAATACACTGTGGTGCTCTTTTTGTTGTCTTAGTGAGGTGGTGGGTTCTCTTTTTCTGGTCTTAGTGCTGTGGTGGGTTCTCTTTTTGTGGTCTTAGTGCGGTGGTGGGTTCTCTTTTTGTGGTCTTAGTGAGGTGGTGGGTTCTCTTTTTCTGGTCTTAGTGAGGTGGTGGGTATTCTTTTTACAATCCTAGTGCGGTGGTGGGTTCTCTTTTTCTGGTCTTAGTGCCGTGGTGGGTTCGCGTTTTGTATGCTTAATGAGTGTTCTTTCAATTAAACTTTAAAGTCCATGCAATAGATATTAGGTTTTCTACTACTGAATTCCTCTACAATTTTTCTCAATTAATAATAGAAAAAGTTGAACGAAACGAGAAAGGATACTTCAGAGAGAACTTGTATGAGGTTGGAAAAAAGTCTATATGACTGAATGTAACTACAAAGAAAACAAGGTGTCCCAAAGAATCCACTCACCCTTGACTGTTCGCTACTCATGTATTTTTTTATCTACATATATCTTAATTAACAGAGATGTCAGTCTATAGAGCTGAATAACAGAAAATGTTATTATATTTAAGAAAAGAAATGTCATAGAAGTAAACTTTGATATTCTCCTCTTAGTCTAGTTTCAGAAAGCCAAAGTGTGAGTATATTTTTGGGGGACCCGCTGTAATTGTCGCCTCGCAGTTAAAATTTAGAATTTCTTCACGACCCATGTGGCCTACTAAGGCTGACCAGCCTTGCTCATTTCATGAGAAACTTGAAGAGAATGTCTGAATTTTCTCAAGAATTCTTTAATCGGAAAAAATTCGATTACATATGAACATAGTCCCTGGTTGCCAATGTGAATTTCTTATGAGGAAACATGAACCTCATAAGAAGAAAGTCATTGTTTTTACAAGCTAGAACCGAATTTTGATTTAATTTGTATTGTAATTTATCCTACCAGATGGAAATGAGGACCAGATATAATACTGAGAAAACATACGTACGTTTTCTTAAAAGTTTAACAGGCTCATCATAACATTGTAGTGACAAGATTTTCATGCATAGGAAAAAGGACCATGACCGGAGATGCCTATATTTATGTTTATTCTCTTAACAGGAACAGTACGAGCACTAAATTCAGTCGACTGTCTTTCGGAATTCATGAAACATTTTTTTTTAGCTCTCCTTTCAAGCGCATCGGAAAATTTCTTCATTTCACTTTGTGTTCAGATGCTCAAAAAGGCTCTCATTTTTTTCAGAGCGAACTAAAATTTGTTAGAGATCTAAAATAGACATAAGAATATTTTCCTGGTTCTCTTGATGCAAATTTTATATTTTTGTAGTACATTTTATTAACGAGTTTTGAGTCAAAGTCTTCCGCTACACACCTTTCCGCTCTCAAAAAGTTGTGCAGTTCTTTCAAAGGATTTCTAATCCAGTTTCAGGCTCAAAGCTTTCCCTCGAATCTTGTTTCACCAGATGGACAGTTTCTGGATGAGGGAACATTTAGAGAATTCAATCTCCGGGATTTTTTCACCTAGACAACACGTGAAAGACTAGGGTGCCTAAATTTTGTTTTAAAGCGTTACGCAGTGCGTGTTATTTACTCTGGAAATCTTGTGTGGCGAAAATGACAACAAATTATTTATTTCCCAAGTAATTCTTCATCGTCCGAATAACGTTTAGATTTGCTTACCCGGCAGGTTTTAATGAACAAAATGCATTCCTGATGCTTTTTAAATTACATGAAATAGTTCTACATAAACATGATTTCCATGAATTTACTTCATCATATTACTGATCAGAGCATCATTCATTGTACAGCTTTACACATAAAAAGATTACAAGAGCTATTATACCGTAAAAATATTTCATATCTTGAACTTATACATGCAGGTATACATATAAGCTGTACATATGTACTCATATGTATAATATATATGATCCCGTATTCACATTTATATATATATATATAT
>VCRD01001071.1:3040-25436 GCA_006783055.1 Trinorchestia longiramus | reverse complement strand
CAATTGAAGCAATTCTGACTGACGGGGGTGAAAAAAGAGAAGGCGTTCGTGTAAACGAACAAATTGATGGCAACATAGTCAGTAGCACTGAAATTATTACCCAACACCCCTTCCTAATTACAAGGATTAGAGATTAGAAAGGAAAATTTAAAAAAAATCTCCTGAACAACGTAGATGAGAAAATTCAGTTCCCGAAATCGATGTCCCGGTTTTGAAAGTTACGACTCAGAATAATAAGTAGAAAAAAAATTTTAATTTTATTTTGTGCAGTGCAAAAGTCTTTTTTATTCTCATGAATCTGTATAAATCCAAAATTCAGCTCCGTGTTAAAGGCGACGATATATGTATATTTAAATACGCATACATATATATGAAACACATGATGCAGAATTATTTTCATGCATACACTATATGTATATGTTCACAGAAAACTGAGGAGGGAAGTTACTATCAAGACCCAAACAACTAAATATACTACTCCAATTAATGCAACAAAATAGACACACGTGTACATCAACACTTTTGTTGTCCAAAAACAAATGTGGAATAGAATTCTAGCTTTTTTCGCTGCCAAGCAAAATATGTTTATTGTTTCAAACCGACTTAATTTTTTTCAAACTGAATAAAGTACAGAATATAAACGAACTGTAACTTCTTCATGTGTATGTTGATATTTATCAAGTAGTGAGAAAATGCATCAATCGAAATTTTCTCCATAGAGGATAATAGATCTCATCTGGCACCTCGGTTCATGCTGAAATTTTCCATCACTGCATGAAAGAAGAGGCTTCAGCTTGTCTCTCTGGTGTGTCCAGTTTCACAACACTTGCATCCTACTTTTTTATTGATACGTCGTACGTCTTACTTTGTCAAAACTTGCCATGATAGCCGCCATTACGGTCGCCTCTACGGCCGTAAATAAGGCTGTCAGTGCGGCCACTAATACGGCGGCTATTACGGCCGACACCACAGCCACCATTACGGCCGCCATGATGGCCACCATTACAGCAACAATTACGGCCACCATTACGATTAGTGAGTAAAATACGCAGTCCCAGTGAAAAAATCGAGTATTGGTAGAGGACAGTAGGCTTTTTTAATTGGCTCTGAGCATACATACGTTCTTTTGCAGCAGCTAACGCTTTGGCAGAAACTGTTTTTTTCTTGTCATTTGAAAATGAAGAATGACTGGAGGACTTTGCACAGTCGACGGTGCTGGAGCTGTTACTCATACAGTGTTCCATAAGACACAGGTTCTGGAAAGCGGTAATGAAAGAGTACATTTCAATATTTATATATAATCTAACCAAACATTACCGATGAAATACACTGTGATGCTCTTTTTGTGGTCATAGTGCGGTGGTGGGTTCTCTTTTTGTTGTCTTAGTGAGGTGGTGGGTTCTCTTTTTGTTGTCTTAGGGAGGTGGTGGGTTCTCTTTTTGTTGTCTTAGTGAGGTGGTGGGTTCTCTTTTTGTTGTCTTAGTGAGGTGGTGGGTTCTCTTTTTGTGGTCTTAGTGCCGTGGTGGGTTCTCGTTTTGTATGCTTAATGAGTGTTCTTTCAATTAAACTTTAAAGTCCACGCAATAGATATGAGGTTTTCTACTACTAAATTCCTCTACATTTTTCCTCAATTAATAATAGAAAAAATTGAACAAAACGAGAAGGGATACTTCAGAGAGAACTTGTATGAGGTTGGAAAAAAGTCTATATGAATGAATGTAACTACAAAGACAACAAGGTGTCCCAAAGAATCCACTCACCCTTGACTGTTCGCTACTCATGTATTTTTTTATCTACATGTGTCTTAATTAACAGAGATGTCAGTCTATAGAGCTGAATAACAGAAAATGTTATTATATTTAAGATAAGTAAATGTCATAGAAGTAAACTTTGATATTCTCCCCCTAGTCTAGTTTCAGAGAGCCAAAGTGTGAGTATATTTTTGGGGGACCTGGTGTAATTGCCGCCTCGCAGTTAAAATTTAGAATTTCTTCAAGACCCATGTGGCCTACTAAGGCTGACCAGCCATGATCATTTCATGAGAAACTTGAAGAGAATGTCTGAATTTTCTCAAGAATTCTTTAATAGAAAAAAATTCGATTATATATGAACATGGTCCCTGGTTTCCAGTGTGAATTTCTTATGAGGAAACATGAACCTGAGAAGAAGAAAGTCATCGTTTTCACAAGCTAAAACCGAATTGTAATTTAATTTGTATTGTAATTTATCCAACCAGCTGGAAATGAGGACCAGATATAATGCTGAGAAAACACACGTGCGATTTCTTAAAAGTTTAACAGGCTCATCATAGTATTGTAGTGACAAGATTTTCATGCATAGGAAAAAGGACCATGACCGGAGATGCCTATATTTACGTTTATTCTCTTAACAGGAACAGTACGAGTACTAAATTCAGTCGACTGTCTTTCGGAATTCATGAAACATTTTTTTAAGCTTGCCTTTCAAGCGCATCGGAAAATTTCTTCATTTCACTTTGTGTTCAGATGCTCAAAAAGGCTCTCATTTTTTTCAGAGCGAACTAAAATTTGTTAGAGATCTAAAATAGACATAAGAATATTTTCCTGGTTCTCTTGATGCAAATTTTATATTTTTGTAGTACATTTTATTAACGAGTTTTGAGTCAAAGTCTTCCGCTACACACCTTTCCGCTCTCGAAAAGTTGTGCAGTTCTTTCAAAGGATTTCTAATCCAGTTTCAGGCTCAAAGCTTTCCCTCGAATCTTGTTTCACCAGATGGACAGTTTCTGGATGAGGGAACATTTAGAGAATTCAATCTCCGGGATTTTTTCACGTAGACAACACGTGAAAGACTAGGGTGCCTAAATTTTGTTTTAAAACGTTACGCAGTGCGTGTTATTTACTCTGGAAATCTTGTGTGGCGAAAATGACAGCAAATTATTTATTTCCCGAGTAATTCTTCATCGTCCGAATAACGTTTAGATTTGCTTACCCGCCAGGTTTTAATGAACAAAATGCATTTCTGATGCTTTTTAAATTACATGAAATAGTTCTACATAAACATAATTTCCATGAATTTACTTCATCATATAACTGATTAGAGCATCATTCATTGTACAGCTTTACACATAAAAAGATTACAAGAGCTATTATACCGTAAAAATATTTCATATCTTGAACTTATACATGCAGGTATACATATAAGCTGTACATATGTACTCATATGTATAATATACATGAGCCCATATTCACATATTTATATATATATATATACAAATATGTGTGTATATGTATGTATGTACATAAATACTGTGCAAATAATAGACATATAGTATATATCATATACATATACACATTTATATATGTGTATATGTATATGATACACATATACATATACACATTTATATATGTGCAATAGACATACAGTATATATCAGATACATATACACATTTATATATGGACTTGCACATTTAAATGAATATATGCGTATCTATACATATAAGTTTGTCCTAGAATGTGAGCAACATGTCGCAATAAAATAATGTTCATTCCGTTATTCAAAAATAAATATATCAAAAATTTAATGTTTTTCCTGATGTCTTTCCAATTCATCTCTATAAAAGACCCATTTTTTCACTGAGAAATGATGCCAGTGAATATACACGTACAGTATATAAAAGTCCTGGTCTAGAATATCAGTACCCAGCAGACCTCTGAAGTGTGCTGGACCCCCTGGAACCACTAGGGTCGTCAGGAATAAATTGTTACCAATTATGAGAAAAACACTTGCTGATTGTGCTGGAAGTTAGTGCACAGTAAACACTGTGTGTGAGTGCTGCGAGTCAGTTCATGACTAAAGTATTAATGAGTGCTGCAAGTCAGTTCATGACTAAAGTATTAATGAGCCCTGCAAGTCAGTTGATTGAAGTATTAATGAGTGCTGCAAGTCAGTTCACAATAACATTTGATGATTTACGTCCTCTTCAGAATAACTGAAACAAGTGAGCCGTACTGTATAACTAGAGAGATGCTGGGCACCAAAATAGCACCTGCAGCAGTGTCCTGTGTAGCACAGTAGTTGTTCAGGTTACCTGACACGTTCTTAGAAAACCATTCAAAGAGGCGGTGATTTGTTGTTAATATTAGAAGGCTGTGGGAACTAAGACTGAAAATTAACTTATTATTGCAGTCGTAGACGACTAGAAGTTCTTCACTGATCCAGTATGGTCAGATTTGAAGGTGGATTAGACATGCGTGAATTAATATTAGATGTCAATCGTCTGCCTGTAACTTTCCTTCGACCACGTGCATATAGGCTTCATTCCACCACCTGCAAACAGCCTTTATTCATCCACCTGCATACAGCATTCATTAAACCATCTACGTAGAGCTTTCATTTAACTGTTGGCATATAACCTTCATATATTTGAAGGCATGACACGGGAGATACAATTATCGAATATAATCAAAAACTTCTGGTCTGGTAAATTAATATAATCTACACAGCTAAAAATATCAAATAATTATGTGTTTGTATATATATTCGTACCATTGCATATACGTATTATGCATTCTTTGATATCCTGCAAGTGAGATTTTCTGACATAGCAGAACTTCAAATAACTCGAGTAATAGCTCAAAAATGGAAAGGCTTGCCGAAAATAATATTTACCATCCCATAATATTTCCAAAGCTTCAGTGAACTCAAGAAGAAATGAAATAATTTCAGACTCGAATAAATATTGAGTCTGGGTTGTGCACAAACTTTAACCTTGGATTCGTTCCAGAAAATTATGGCTTGATTTCAACAGTATTTTGCTAACATTATATTAAATTATGAAGAAATAAATGTCGAGCTACAATTTTAGGAACCTAAGGACCAATCCGCTGACACCTTAGCTGCTATGCTGTAAAATAAATCTTCGCTTCTATGTATGATTATTCTCTTATTTATGTTTTTATCAGGACAGAAAACAATACCGACAGGGTCCTGTAATAGGAAATTGAGTTTATTTCGTTAGAAGCGCAAGTACATTAAACGTTTAGTGTTATTTTTAAGTGGACATGCAAATTCAGTGTTGAATGAGCTCGTATTTCACATGTAGTTCCAGCTCTATTTAAGCGAGGTAACCTGATCACATCTGATTTGTTTAGTGCAATCTGAACCAACAAACAAAATTTCAGGAACTTTATTAAATCCTTGTTAGTCAGATTTGGAGCACAGCCTCAAATTTGAGAATTTCATTTTATACGTAATAATTATATTAGATTTTAGGTTCAAGCTAGTTCCTGTTTTCTATAAAATGAAAAAAAGGATTTAGGAAGACAACTGAAAGTTCTTTCCTTCTACATATTTCTCTCTTGCACCCATCATATAAGTAGATGAACTAAACCAAAAGTAGCATTGACTGAAAAACTTTTTAGCTTATTGTGTGAAGTAACCTCCACAATAACCAGAATTGGTGCCAAAAGGAAAATATAAAAACTCAAACGATTTTGTCCGCTATTTTACATTCATCATAACGATTTTCTGATTTTGATGCTCCTGATTCACGAACAGTGAAATGTGAGTGTGATATCTTGTGATGAATGTATACCTGCAATTTGCACGATTACCTCCTAAATTATTCTCCTGTCGTTTCAAAGACGATACCTGTAGTAGATTACATAGCAGTTCATGGTGACGAGACGTAAACCAAGCAATTTGTTGATTTATGGCTGAGTTTCAGTTGCGCAGAACAAATTCAGTGTGCGTGGATTCCCTGGATGTCATAGAAACGATGACCAGGAATAAATAAACACAAAGACCGATGAGGGTCTGTTCATTCTACCATGGCGGGATGGCGATATGGAAAGGTTGATGGTTACTATGAGAAGGAGCAGCCACCCGCGTCTAAAACACCAGTAACCGAAAAAAATATCACCGAAAGAGTACCTACAGAGGTAACTACATGTACTATGAAATAAAATTTCATGAAAAAATAAAAAATAGGAAAGGAGTTGGAAAATCTAGTGAAAAATCAAAATAGAAATAGGAGAAGAGTACGATGATGCTTTACCCGGTAGGACAAAATGTTGCTGCATAAGCATTTCTAAGAAAGAAAACTACAAAATAAAAACGTGCTAGTAGGAAACAGACCTGATACCTCCAATACATTACCTGGATGTCATCGTTTGTACTTGGATTATTTAGACTGACATGACTTTACAAAACAAAGGCTCTTCGCAATACCCTCCGTTCTTCACTCTCAAACAAAAACCATCGAAAAAGAAAGTTCGCGTCCACAACGTGCTGTCAGATTTAAATTCTATGCATTTCAAATCAGATGGAGGTCTTAATTGAGAACAGAGAATGATCCATTCGCACACACACGTCCAATCAGCGCAGTACCTGCGGTGGGCTCTGTTTCGAATAATTTTTTTCTGTCAGAGTTACATCTGTAGTTAAACATCCTTTGATGTTCTATGGGTTTCCATATTGACCTTAGTCCTTGGTTGTGTCTAACTGGAATATGACTGAAGAAAAACAAGTGAAATCTGTCATCCACGTGAATTTGTAGCGACAATTCGCTACTCCTATTAGATTCAAACCACATTTTTACCAAAACTTCCGAAGTCACCTTGTATCATTGACATTGACGGTTCACAATACATAATTTCGACAAATAAACAGACACAAAATTACTTTGTTTGAATATTTCTCAAATTTCATGTTATATCCAAGTAATAATCTGAGCAGATTATTGCCGAGTAAATACTGGTATTTTTGCAAATGTTTAGAGAGCAACCGATTGTGAGAAATGTGTTGCGTCTAAAAAAAAGAATTTTTAATAAACTCTCTCACCAGATTAGGCTACCCAACAAGTTGCAAGGGCCAGACCGAAATGATTTTAAAACTCATAGAAAATCCTCTGGAGTACATCATGCGGAAATGGAACTCGAGTTTTGTTAATTTGGAACAAAGTTCAATTGCTTCTCTGAGCCCTCAGTCATCAACACTTTTGTAAAAATAGTACGTTTGTTGTAGCTCACAATTACTTTATGGAGGTCATAGACTACACTTACTGTTATTTCAAAATCTTGCACCTGTCCCAACAATTTTTATAATTAAATCCAATAATTAGAATTATAGTCATCGAATGCAATTAATTAGGTTTTAGGTTATAAAGATGAATGCATATAACATATATATACATATATATATGTTTTAGTGTCTAGGCATTTTCACTTCGAATTTTGCTTATTTCAGCAATGAATATGAAATCGTTGAATTCCAATACGTGTGCAATTCAAGATGTCCCTTTTTAAGTTGGATCTCCTCATTATCTCACGTGTAAGATTTCTATGAAACCGGCCAATTACCACGATATGAATCAACGCGTCCTTGCATTTTGACTCAATCTTTGGATAGTGAGTTTCCGTAATATTTTTTAAATATAAATACTTAATACGTGGAGCCTAGTAATTCTTGAATGCTCGTATTTTATTGCTGCTAATATATATAGTATAAAAAGTAGCATTTGTTCTTGCCAGCAGCAATACCGACTTGCCTCTGAATACACAATTGGCGCAATGACAGTAGAGTTGTACATTCAGTTCTACTTTTTGAGCAGATAGAGTTGAACACATATTCAAATAGGCTTTGAGAAGCATAAATCATTTATCAGACATGCATAAACAACCGAATTCCTGAATAGGATCATTTGTATTTCTTAGCATGACCAAAAGTATGAAATTGAAGTTTACTTCTTCATGAAAATTTCCCTGATTCCTTACCACGATGTGTGGCACCTGATCCCATGCATGCTAAGTTCGCTCGTACTATAACTAATTTATTCCATGTCGTTAGCGTGCTGCGCAAGCTGGAGCGCCGTGCGCTGGAGTGGTCAATTCATATTCAAACGAGCGTCAGGTTGGGGAAGCCTCCCTTTGAAGTGCATCAAATAAGAGCCGCTTGCTGAAATGTAAGCACCAGCGAACGCATAAATACTCGGCAAGTGTAAAAAATATGCTCGACAGCGTGACATTACCTGAAACTTGGACGGCCGTGTGACAGTCTATTGTAAGCGAACGAATCGAAACTTTTTTCCAGTTAAGTAAATGAACAGACTGAAGCCCCGCACACATGCTCAAGAAAACGTGATCTGTATGGCAATGATCAAATTCCAACAAATTTCCGCTCAATAAACATTTTAAAAACCACTTCAGGCTACAATCCGTCAGCGAATAGAACTCTATAATTCAAATTCATTTCTATTTCACAAACCCGAATACCTTCATCAGGTAACTTGGAAACGTTGCAACAGATTTAGGCTCAGTTTCTCAGTGGTTCGAGAAATCTTCTTGGTGAGCAAGATTTCCTCATCCACGGCTGGTAAATCTCTCTGCTGCACATGTTCATGCGGGTCTGCATTTCACATTCATTATTTGAATTAGCAAGGCACAAATTTATTTCTCGGCATGAAGGTAGTTCTCACCAAGAAGATTAATGATGAGGAGAAGCTCTGTTGTATTACTTAAAGATACTTAAATTATAATAGAATATGCAGAACTGAAATCTTTTTCATAGTGTCTCTCAGACGTACCAAGGAAAAATAGACTAATGCAGTTAATTGAAGATAAGTAATGCATCCACTGAAATACAATATTTGGTTTCAAACTGGCATGTATCCACAGTGAAGTTCTTAATCGGTTTTCATCTCACGCTCACCGAAGAAGAAAAGTTAATCCCAACTTTTACAGAAGCATTCCCCCTGTTCCTCACCAAATAAGAATTATTTGCGTGCAGTGCATTAGAATTTTTTTATGAATTATATTCCTCGTTAGCTGACTCACCCTATTATGCATTTTGCAATGACATCCAACAGATCTGCTGTAGACATGATTTGGTGTTCCCTACCCACCATATTCTCATTTTCTTGAAAATAATATGAAAAAAGCTAAAACAATTAAAGACTATACAGCAATTCTTTTAGCCTGTTCATATTTACCTTGTTCAATATTTGTTTGTTCATTAATTCATGGATACAGACGAGTATATTCACTTTCTTCAGAACGCCCTAAGTTGAAATTGAGTTTTGAAAAAGAATATCCATCTCAGGAGTTTCATTCAATGCACAAATACTATTCGAATACCCAAGCATCCTGTGCTTTTGTTTTCTGCTTTGCATTTATTCAATTTCTATCATCTTTACCTGTAGTATTCATAAGGAAATCTTTTTTAGATAGACTCATCGGCCAGTATCTCTATCATACCACATTTTGATTACTTTGAATAAAAGACCCTTTTTATTGGTCCTGCAGGCCCAACAAAATACCATAAATGAAATTATGCGTATTTAGAAAAAATCGTGATTGTCGGCATAAAGCATGAGTAAAAAAAAACAGCAGCCTTTACTGGTCCTTTTTTAAAAACTCATGCAAACGAAGAGAGCTGTGGAGCATTGGAACGAATAGAGCCCTTCGTTTATTTGCATTGAAAAGCAAATAATCTATTTTTCCATTTTGACCTTTAATTATTTTTTCACGTGCAGTGAAGTGATTGTAATTCAGTTGAAGAAATTTTATAAATGAAGAGATTTTGCTAGCATCAAAAGTTTGGTTTCAGTGTACAAGTTGCACTAATTGTTGTCTGAAATGAGACACGCCATCAATTCGAAACTGCACTGCAAATAACTGACTGAAGCTAAAACACGTTGGAGAATTGAGATGAAATATAAAGCCGCAGAAGACATCAAAGGATCAGAGGCCGCATTAAAATCCAGTCACTAGTATGTATGAAGGAAAAAATTTAACGCAATCTGAATAGAGAGTATTTGTTCATTTTAAATAACATGATCAATATCTAGAATATTCCTTTTTTAGCTTTTTAGGATATAGATATGAGGGAATATGGTCGTTTATTGATCATAGCTGCGATACGCTTATTAACTCATATGTTTGCACCTTCAAGCAAGGAAAATACTTTCTTTACAATGTTGAAGATCAACCATCATAAGTTGTTTAAACAAGAAAAGAGAGTAAAAAGTAAGGTTGGGATCGAGTGGCCTAGAGTACTTTTTTGTAGAATAAACACTCGGACTCGTACTCGAACTGTACAGAATGGAATATTACATCAGGAATGAGTATTTTGATCCATTTTTTTGGTCGGTACCCAACTCCCATGCTGTCTAGAATGAAAGCATCAATTACGCACATGCATCTCAATCACACAGAAATTTCAGTCACGGGCATGCACCTTAATGAAGTACATGTGTTTTAATCCCACATACGTACGGAAATCATACAAGAGTCTCAAGAGCTAAGAAGGATATAGAATCACTGATTTATAATACTGGTTGTTCCTTATCCAATACATCTTGTGTGTCAGGACGATTTTTCTATCTATTCACATTTTTAATATGTTCTCGTAATTAGTAGGATGGTGGAAGTCTGTTCACACCTTGAATCAGTACTTTATGATATTAAGGGCGTTCCTTATGCATTATTTGTCAAGACAATATTTGAAAGTATTCACAATGGCTACAGGAATGAATGCCCATACTTTAACTACTTTCCCTGTTATTTTAAGGATGACCATGTCAGACTGGTTGGGCGATAGTTATTGGGTTTTATTTCGAGTTATTGGGTGTTTCGGGTAAAGATGTTTGCTAAGAGTTCTCTAACTACCTCGGCTGTTTCTTTGAGTCATCGGTGAGGAAGGCCGTCGGGTCTGGTTGATTTATATCGGTTTAGAAGGCTGAGCTATTTTCATACTCTTATTGGGATTTTGCCACCTTTCAAGGTTTCTTAGGAGTTAAGACGCGAGGTTGCGGGGTTTCAGTCAAACCTTCGCAAGTGAACACTGAAGTACTATTGCGAGCACCGAGTTGCACTCATTTTATTAAAACTAATGAAAAACCAATGACAACTCGAAGAAACCACCCATGAACGCCCAATATTCAACAAAAAAAAACTTAAAGGATAATTTCAGCTACGTTTACTCACTGTTATTTTTTAGTCACATGACCTAAATATCAATAAAACTGAAAAACTGATGATTGAACAAGTTCGAAAGAGTAATAGAAAGATATTAGTCTTTCAGCTTCAAGCCTGAGCTCATAAAATGCTCTCGCATTGAAAAAGGTCAAATGACGTTCAGGTGGCTTCCTGTATGCATCAGTAGGCTCTGTAGTTACAGACTCATTACCGTCTGCAAACTCATTAACATTTGCAGCTCATTAACGTTTGCAGACCCATTAACATCTAGAGACTCGTTGACTTGTGTAGACTAATTACCTCCTTTCTACTCGGGTTGTCTTCCAATTTACTTCTCTTGGCAACTAATGAAGATTAGCACATATATACCAGAAAAATTATGACAACTATTCTTCACTATTGTTGTTACAAACAGATACATTATGAGTTGGCAAGCGACTAAAATTGTCTGTAAGGAAGAAAAATTGCATTAATTCGTGTCAACTTTTTACATTTTTGTGAGTCACTAAACTTAGTCACATCTTTATATTTTATCCGTACAACAAATTATTGAAGTACTATTCAACCCGACAACATTTACCATCAAATAGTTTTCAAAAAGGAGCCTGCTGAGGTTTTAGCTAATTTCCCATAAAATATATTTCATATCAATTTGTCAACACTAATGAACGCTTGTTTTCTAAGCTGCATTTGGTTCTAATGCGATCAACACAATTAAATGCAACAAGTTTCAAATTAACTTGAGGGATGATGATATTAAACACGAAAGGATTGCAGCCAATCGATGGCAAGTCACAGGCAAGCATGTGAAAACGATTTAACGATCATTTTACTCGGGTACAACGGATATACTTCAAAAAATTTGATATATATATTTTTCTTTAAAATTTCATCAGATAATAAAGCTGTTGCTTATGTAAAGCTGCCCAAGGTGAGACACATGCAAACATTGGTGCGGGAATTCCTATTCAAGGATTCAACATATACTTTTCTGAATGGTGCTTGTCATGAAATGTTCCGATATTTGTAAATGAAACGAAATAATCATTATAAGTAATATTTATTTATTCGTATGGTATACAATTTCAAGAATAGTAAGCACCTCGATGTATTGGAAACTATTGTTTTATTGCAAACAGGATTTTGCTGGACTTTGAAACCTAGTTAATCTATGTATATTTAACTTCTTTGAAAAGGCAGCTGATGGTAAAACCTTTTTTCCACAGGTATGGGCTGACCGGCGGTCGTTGCGAATGTTTACCACCTTAGCAAACGGCCTCTTGCAGGCACAGGATTGGCGGTAAAGTAAAACTTACGATGGCCCACAACTTCCTGCGCACAACAACTTAACGACACGCAGATGCAAAACAAACTCTTAGCACAGCCAATGGCTTCCATAATGAGAGCGAGACTTAGTTTGTCTTGTTTTTCGGCGGAAATTTAAATGTTGGGCCAGTAAAAATGCGATTATCTCGCTGAAGAACATCATAAAATACACAAAAGAGCAAAGCATCTAAAGTGACGGGGATAAAACTTGAAAAATCATTCCCAAACCTATCTTTTGTTTCTATACACAGCTTGATGATCACTGGAAATTTGACTCCAAAACCAAGCGTTTTTAGTAAATGATATATGTTGTTTTATAAAACAAGTAACTTCTCGATTAAATTTAGAAATAAAGGTAAGGAGCTCGCTAGAAATTCTGCCAGAATTTGTTTGTTGAGGCGCTCGTAAACTTCAATACCGTATTCTTTGGGTTGATGGCTGAAGATTTCAGACAAAAACAATACGAAGCCACGCGTAGTCAACTTGGACGTAAAGAGTGGATGATTCTGAGTGACAGCTATTTTTATTTTATTATTATTGATACTCTTATTTTTATTAATGTTAGTATTATTATTACATTTAGGTTCCATGCGACATACTACTCAGTAGCCAAACTCGTGAATTTGAGGAGACGATTATGAAGTGGATAATATAAAATTTATGATCCCTAACAATTCTTCAGCTAATTAATTGAAGGTAATCCTGATCTCCAGATGACTTTTAATACAAATATTCAATTTAAATCACATATAATAGAATACATATACATACATATGCTGTATAAAACCAGTTTTAGCTCGTACTTCTGTTTCCGTGTCATCAGTAATCTAAAGGCTGTTGCAAATTCGAATCAAGACTCATTAGTAGATTTTTGTTATGCATTAACAATAACTAAATCATATCAAATAACTGTATAACCTTATTGTTAGTCTTTCACTTCAAGTATTTCGTTTTCAACAGAGAAACTTTACCTATAAACTTGATTATTCCTGTCATTTTGTTTTGAGGATTTTTCTTGGTAAATTTTCTACACGGATTAATACAAACTTTATGAACCGACTTGTAAATTTTTCAAGTTTTTGGTATTGGCAGGAAAAAAGTAAACCACTTTCAGAAGTAGATCTTAATACCACACGATTTGTGCGCGGTTCTTGTTCGACCTGAGAAGCAATTGACAATACGGCGAACGCTATGGATTTCTGCTGTATTGAAGGAACAACTGAATAATTTATAATGAAGGACTGACTACTTGATGCACTTTCTCAGAATCCTGGTCCTTTGATGTCTACATTAAGCGGTGACTTAAGCATTTCGTACGAAGGTTAAGTGAAAATTAACTTTAGTTTTAGTTGAAATTGAAAAACAAAAACGGAATACGACATTTTATCATTTAAAATATGCATAGAAGTCGACTACTGTGCGTATCATCCGTTATAAATGGAGACTTTTTCAGCTAATGATTTGTTCATTTGTGTTGATTTTTGCAACAAATAGAAGCTATTACTCAACATTTTAATCCATTTATCTTGTTATTCTTTCCAGCAGAACCCAACGTCATATGTTAAAGAATTTTCTAACTTAAATCGTACGTAATTCAGAATTTGATTTAGAAATGCATTCAACAGCCAAGTGTTATGAAAAGAATGCGTGTAATTCAATGACACAGACGTCCATCTTAAAATGTACCAATATGATATAATATAATATAATATAACATAATATAATATAATATGATATAAAATAATATAGTATAATATAATTTAGTATAATATACTGTAATAAAATATTATTTAATATAATATAATATGATATAATTTAATATAATATTATATGATGTAACATAATATAATAGGATATAATATAGCTGAATATAATTTAATATAGCATTATCGTATGTTCTCGTTTATGTTCCCAAGTTTTAATATACTTAATTATGTAATTGAACCCCAAAGTCGTAACGATTCGGTGACAAACTTGTTGCGATTGGAAAAAATACAGGAGTTCTTTCTTGTACTTGTGCATTTAACTACTTTTCAAGCTCGTGTTTCGTTGTTAAGCATTAGTTCCAATAGCACTTTAGGTTTCAGTCTTCACTCATCTGGTATACGAGTAAAAATCCCACAAAACCAAAAAAACTTTCGTATTTGTAAGCCGCATGACAGGGCAATGTTCAGGAGAGACTTTTAGGAGATTGTTTTATGACTTTTGATAAATTTTCAAGTCACTTTACAGCTTATCCTTTTGTAATAAATTTAAAACAAACAACTTTATTCTAATTTACCTTTTATCTTGACAGTGTGCCTTGTAGCATTGCAACTGCGATCTATACTCACATTCTTTCTATACATTAAAGTCTGCAGACAACGTCAATACCCTTTGGAACGAAATATTTAAATTTGCTTCTATCACACTGTTTGTGTTTTAGTCATTATGGGACAATATATATTTATATATTTTACAATATATATTTATATTATCTATTACTGCAGGTAGAAAAATTAATCTTTCTGAGTAGTAAAACTTGTACTGTCTTCTATGAATGGCAATCGAGGTTGCGGTACCCTCGAATGATGAGATACCCTCGGTACCCTCAAGTACTGAGGCCTCCTAGTACCCTCTATTATTGAGGTACCCGTACCCTGATCGAGAGTGTCCCAAAAAAAGTTTAGGAACGTTGTACTCTTGTGTGTGACTCCAGCTTTCTCGTAGTAAAACAGCATTGCGTCTAAATTTTGGGAGAATTGAGTAATATTTAGGAGTCCCGACAGAGTCAAAATTTACGCAACGAGATTCAAAATTCAAAATTTTTCTGAATTGTTTTTCTCCTTCAGATCATAAGCATTGCAACAAGAGCAGCTAGTAATCCTTGGCTCCAATCAGTCAACTCTGGTCTGGCCATCCCTATGCTTGCTCTCACTACAGCCGCTACACGAAGCTCTCGGTATCATTGATGCTGTACATCAGCCCTCAAGTCAATAAATGGAAGATAAATTCCAGTAATCTGAGTAGCTTTGGTGAGCTACGGCACAGTTTAGCTTATAGCTAAATTCAGCATTAAGAATTGCTACCTCCTGTGTTATAATGAAGGTTCACAATCCAAAATTGATATCTTATGCGTTACATTTCGAAATAAAATTGTCCTATGTGTGATAAGAGTCCTTTTTACAACAAAAAACACTTATCATTTTAACGCTTTTAACCAAGCGTATATATTCATTTAAAGCTTACGAAAAACGCTGTAAGAGCATATACGTATGCCTGCTAGGCACATGAGACTTTTTTCGGCAATGCCTTCAAATTATGTGAAGAAATGAATCATGTATACTCACTTTCAACAACATCTTCCATTGAAAACTTTGCATCAGTATTTGTGATTGTACACATGGAATTGAATGCGTTGTTTTATTCACAGTTCAATTCAATTCTATTAACCCAAACTTTTTTCCCCTTTGCATTTTCAGCCAACATTTTTTAAAACAAATCTGTATTTTGAATTTAATAGTTCAGAAAAAGAAAAATAATTGAAATAAACAAAAAATAGTCAATTTTGAAAGCTGGAGCGGTCACAGCAGCATATATCTTTAGAGGAGGTAGAATATTAATTAGTTCAGAAGAGAATGACTAACAAAAGTCAAACATTATTAGCAGCAGAGGTTGAATAGCGTTTATTAGCTCATAAATAAAAGGAATGTCACTGGGGCACCTCTTTGAATAAATGGCTAGTTAGACGGCATACCTTATTCAAATCATCTAAATCTGGCACAATATCGACCTTTGTTTTAACTGATGATACGAATTTTGATGTTCACTAATGTTAGGTTATTTGAATAATCTGATTCAATTTTTAAATAGGGACAGGGCAAAGCAGAACATGCTTTGAATTCAAGAAACAGCCTCTGTAATGGCTGAGTATATCGCGACACCGATTGGAAATTCTGAGTTTTCAGAATCGCCGAAAGTGATCACTGTTACTTCATAATAATGAACAGCCCAAAATATAATTTATTCCATTCCTAAAAGCAGGAATAAACCAGAAACCTCTAGACATGAGTCTTCTAGCCTACTGCAATCGGTCTGCCGTGAAGATTATTGTTTTGGTAGTTCGTTACGGGCTCATGTGATCTGAAATCAAAATTAAATAAGAAATGAACTAAGGTCCCCAAAAAGTCCCCAGAGCCACTGCCAAGTCATGGTATAGCATTTCCAGTAGTTTACATACACTCAGTACAGGCAGTTTGAAAAATAATTTAACTTTTCGATGTGCAAATAACTTTTGCAAATAGGTTTTGTTTGTATTTCCAAGCTTGCTACCTTCTCTTCGTTTTATACAATTGAGCCAAAATTGATTTGAGCCTGAATTTCTAACAGAAAGTACACATCAGAATTCGCCTTTTTATTTGCGTTAACGTTTCAAAGATTTTATGATAATAAACGCTGTACTCGATTATTCAGAAGCATGGAGTTCAGTTTCCAAATGAGTCATTATTCAGTTTTTATTCGTGCCCTGAAACTATGATTAATAATTACGATTATAAATTTTCAAAGCAAGGCTCATATATCGTGAAAATGAAACTCAAATGAACAGAAGAGCAAATCCTGCTCTTGTTTATTTGAGCGCTGCTTAAACGATTAGGAAAAGAAAGCGGCTTTCACTCCTTGCATCTCTGAGTGAGCCAATGAGAATTATTTTTCAAGACGTCTTTGATAGTTCTAAGAATTGTGTTTGCCGAAAGGCTTTTCACGCTAGTTTTTATTTGATTCACATGCAATTTCTGAACATGACAATATACATTTCCCAGAAGACAGTCGTCCAGAGTCAGCCAATAGTGTTGCAATGTTGCTGGGACGACCAGAGAGCTAGACAGTATTGCCTGGAATAGGACTGCCACGAGTAAATCATGGAATTGGATTGGGAATTTGAACTGCTAAAATATTCATCCACTTTCAAAACTAGAATTGTTCAACTCGCCATCAAAATTTGGTGATGCCGATGAAAAAATGACAGATATCGTCCCCTACAGATCATTTATTTTTTCGATGTTCAAACTATGTTTTGATCGGTTCTCAATATTAAATTTAAATTAATTCTCTATCACTACATTAAAGAAGTATCCTAATTACTGTTGCTAGAGAACTGAAAGTAATTTACAGTTTATTAAATCCTACTAACATTCTTGAAATGCAAGGGTTTCTCAGGGTTTGAGTTTATGGTTTTCTCGTTGCGTTCTCAGACAAGATTCAAATAATAAAATGAAAGACAGACATTTGTCATGCATAGAAAAATCTAACACGACATTTATGTAATTCTAGCCGAGAGATAAATTTACATCCGAGTAGTAACTCATAGACCTGACAAAACCTCATTTTCAAGATTACATTGAAATCGCTCAACGGCAACACAGCTGGACTATAAATCGTTAGAAAAAAAACAATGTTGTTCATCTCAGGCTTCTGCAAGCGTTGCCTTTTAGCAGGTGATACGAGACTGTATTTCACACTAGGAGGTATCCAAAGGTCATTCGTTTAATTAAGTTGAACGAAGCCATTTCTCTTGTATCACCGAGTACTAGCTCTCGTGGCTGCGTTATCCTGTTGTTCTCTTTTCCGGATGAGTTGATAACTAAACAATGCTGATGAAGAAATTACGAGACAAAGGATTTTTTGTAGCGGAAGAACAAAGAAAATTTTCAATAATTGATGCATACAGATGAAATTCTTTTACTGTTGAATATTGTGTTAGTGCAAACTCATAGAAGCTTGCTCTAGTGTTTACATATGAACAATGGGTCATCTAAATATTTTCAAATAATTTTGAGCTTCAAGCATTCCACAAATACTTGCTTATTTGAAGTATAGTCCGTAGATTTAAGCTAGTCAGTCTCGTAATTAAAAACATGAGTTTTTCGGAACTAGAATTTTAAAAGGTTAGAAATGGTTAGTAATATTAAACAGATTTCCTGCAACGAACTGATGATGCAAAGAGAGCAATGAACTGGTATAAATAATGATAAATTTCAAAAATTATCCTTTCATATTTCGCAAAAGACAGCATGAAACGAGACTTGGGGTTTCAACAAGACAACGACCCTAACCACGCATCACAGCAAAGGTCACAGTCGCTCACGAGACACGGTGTCGTTGTTGTCAAGAGGCCTTGCCAGTCTTCCCACTTGAATTCAATGGAAGTCTTTGAAAAAGTGTTAATGTAAAAGATAAAGAAAGACAGCCTTCAAATGTTTTAGATTCAGGGAAGGATGTATCAAATAGTGAGGGAAATGTCATATAAGATATGCAAGAATCTCTTTTAATCTGAATATGCTAGTAAATACTATGAACAATTTTCATATGTGGTTACAAATATTGTTTAGCAACACCTTTTAAAATTTATTTATATCATCTGAAACACTCTTGTTAGTTGTTTAGGTGTATGCTCTTTGAGCTAAATCTATGAAAACTATAATTATTCAAAGGTTCATTGCCATCAGGTATTTTTACACGAAATACATTTTTTATATATACATTTCCTATAGCGTTCTGAATATTTATTTAACCCAATGTGTATTACGAAAGCAATTCACAAAATGTACTTGGAATTTTAGTAAGATACTGTATAATTTTACAAACACGAATCAGGAATAGCATTACAAAAAAAGGTATTAATAATACACTGGGGTGTTATCCAAGTGCTAATATCTGCCGAAATTAATTGATTGATTGAACAATCTTTCGATGACTTTGCACTTAGAACTGATTACCATACGCAGTTATCACTTATTTTTGCTCTCTCATCCTCGTGTACGATGAAAAATGAATTTATATTGTTATTTATTTTTCAATAGAATATCAGTGCTCATTCTGCCATGTTTTAGCAATTTCTCTCAAAAAGCTTTTACTGAATGAACAGTTTCTCGAATACATAACAAATCCCGATTTTCAATATATTGCTAGTGAAAGACATTATTCTTATTGTCAGTTACCTCAACTTAGAGTTGATACACAAGCCTAAACTTTTAATCCTGAAATTCTTGGGTCTTATAAACAGAGAACCAAATCATTCTTCACCCCGATATTCACAGAATATTCAGAACGAAAACCAGACACAACTAAGAAACCTGAGGCAAACCAACACACCCAAATCCGAGCAGCACAAAGAGTCGATGACTACAGTTTCTATAAATTCATCTCAACTGGAGGTCTCTGGAGCTGCCTGGTCTGTATATTTGCATAATGCCGTGACGGGCTCGGGATGTGCTCGATAAAACGAAATATTTAGCGCTTTGAATGCTCGATACTTGAGGCAGCGGCGCAAGGATAGTTGTCTCTGAACAGCAACAAGGAACTGGAGACAGCGCGGAAGGGTGAGGAACAAAAGTGAATTTCGAACTTCTCTAATGAAAGAGTCTGTAATTTGCATTTTATATGTTAAAGTTTTTGAGTTACTCTGAACCCCGTACATTTTTGCGTGAACTTTAATTTCGTCATGTGGTAGTGATTTAATTATATCAAAATATAGAAATATTTATTCGTCATGAAAGCTTCAAATTCTAAGAATAACAAGGCTACATTTTTTCAAGAGAAAAAGCTCATCGAAAAGGATTTTTTAACTTATCATACCCCAAAATAGTGAATTCACTTCATTGTACGGACAGGGGGTTCTCTTTTAAATAAAAAATAAATATCGTATTAAAATGTCAGTTTAACGAAAAAATATAGCGTTTAATTTAAACAAAACCTTCTCAGTGTTCCTACACGTTACAATAGCTGGATGACTGAACATTGGTTAGTTCTAGTAAAAATTCGCTAACTTCCCACCATCATACGGAAAATATATCCACTTATTTCGACAGCAAACGGTATTTCTTCATATCTTTTTAACACGAACTGACGAGATTATAATTTTATAAGAATAAAAGCTAATTGAAAAACGTTTATTTTTGAACATTTGTTGTGTGACAGCGGTCTTTTTAGTAGAGCAATGAATATTTTTTAATGTTTTCGATTAAATTTACCGAAGTATAAGTCTACCAGAAATGACTCAAGGGTTGACATTGAGTGTGCAAAATGACTACTAAAATATTCCAGGATGTAATTAACAAGTTCCCTGCAATGAACTTTTGATACCAATTCAATGATACAACATGTTGGTTTCTAATATCTAATTTTAACATGTATTCTTAAGGATCAACATTAATATCAGCATCATCTTCACAAATATGTAGTATTATATCATATAAACAACATATATGATATATATATGATAAGTTAATTTGATGGTACAAAAATTTTACACACTATTTTATTGGTTAGTGTTCTCCACTGAAAATTTAATTACAAGAGCATAAAACTGAAAAAAAGTCATATTTACACATGTCATGGCGACGAAAAATATTGCATTCACTACAAGACAAAATATATTTCACTGATGTCCTGATGTCGGAAAAGGCATCTCTGCTCTTCAGCAGTAAATAAAAATTAAAAAGCAGTTAGAATAGTTCTCTCTCACGCAGACATGATGTCATAGTAGCGGTCAGTTTCCACTTTTAGAACTGAAAGATTTGAATAATCTTGGAAGACATACAATCTTCTCATACTTGTATCTGATTAATTATTTAAACACTCAACCTTCAACTTCTAGAACTGATGAACCATTTAGAAAACTGTCTTTGCTGTGGTACTAAGTTCATTGGCTTAAAAAAAGGGAATGCGTATTGATTCTCAAATAACTTAAGAAAGAATGGATCGAAGACACATGCAGATTTCATAAGCAATATCCATGTAATAAATAGGAACGTTTTTCTACCAGTACCGTGGACTCGATAATGACAATTGACGTGAACAAATGAGTGATAATAAGGAAAGAAACAAAGTTGAAAAACCACTAGCGAAAGAGAATTCGGAATAATATTAAAATTTTGCTCACATAAGTGAACCATTGATTGCAGACTTCCCACTAGCTGATTTCCATTCATCTTGAAATCTAAAAGCAGTTCATGTAGGTGAGCGAAGATCAATATTTTTATTAAAAGAAAATATACATGTTACGCTTCACCTCTGAACCTATAGCTGACAAAAAAGTTATAGAATCCGTCAGTGTAAGTTTTATGTGCAGTCAAGCAGTACACTCAAATACAAAGATTGGTTCCTTATTTTTCTGGAAGTTATACCTTGTGACATGTAGGAATCGATTTGGTCGAACATGAGCTCGGCGCAGAGAGCCTTCAAAGTTCTTTCCCAGAGGCGTCTATTGACGTTCCTCCGATGATCAAAGTGAGCTCTGGCAGCAACACACTTAAGGTATGAAGAGCACCATAGCTTCAATATCTAAAACGCGAAAAATTGATGTTTTTGGAGGGATTCATTAACACTTCATGCTAGTAAAGAATAACCAGCAACTTTGAAGTTGAAATTGTATTGACAGTTACTTTCAAGAGTAACAAGTAAATGCACAGACTAATCTTCAAAAACTCAAGCCCAAAATTATCCTATTGTTGATCGAAAATATCACTAATTTCAATGTGTTAAATGCTCTCAAAGAAATTGAGGAACGTGATGTCACTTAAAATAGTTTACAACAATCGTGTTCAGTGAGCACTTATTTCTTTTTTCTTAATTATAAAACATGAATGAGAGAACATTTCATCAGGTACTACCTGGAAATATGGTGTCGATATGAGAACTTTTTCAATGTCAACATATAAACAATTTATCTGTGTTTAAAATATTTTAAGATGTATCATAGACTAGGATGGTTTGAGGGTGCATTTTTCTTAGTTAAGCAATTACCTCTCTATTCAGTGTCCAACATAATTCGAAATTTGTTTTCCGAAACGTTTTCAAGAGATATTTCGCGATGCTTCATCAATATTGACGTTCCTTTTAAGACGCTCGTTTTCCTGCCATGAGACTCGAAGAAGATTTTGAACTCACGAGCTAGCCAATAAAAGAACACTCAGGAGTGGTCGCTTCTCTAGGCCTCTTTGATAGTCAGCCGAGTGCTCTCTGCAGCGGGGGTGAAGGGGAAGAGGGAAAGGTATTATAGTAGGGGGAGGAAGGAAAAAGAGAGGAAGCGGTGTGAGTGATGAAAGAGAAAGGGTAATGTGAGGGGAAAAACGGGG
>VCRD01001070.1:146102-167861 GCA_006783055.1 Trinorchestia longiramus | reverse complement strand
TCCCGCCTAAGTCTAATCTAAATATTTATTCCTGATAGTTTTTGACTTTTATCTTTGCAGATATTGCTTGTTTTCCCATGTTTGTATAGCCATGAATTTGACTGATCGCTGAACGGAATAAAGGGTGTTGTAAGGCAATGACAGTACATTAAAATGGAATTTTCAAAATAGTCGCTACTGAACCGAAACATTTTATTATTGTTCGAATATCATTAGTCATACGATACGAGTTGTGTTACTTCCTTTCTTGAGGTTACACATATGTGTTTGTTCTGTTGCTATGCTCGGTGATAAGGTTGATAAGGCAGCACGAGGGGCCCTATCTAGGCGTTGTCTATAACTCTTGTTCATGTAAGAAATGTTCGCTTCCTTGCCTGTCTCAACTTTAACTTTGTCCTCTTGTTATAAAAGATTCCAGTTCGTGTCGAGACTTACATCAGTGTGTTCAGCGCCCGTTCCTCTGTCACAATGAAGTGTTCTGTAATTTATTCATCAATGGATCATCTATCAATCTGAAAGTAGTGTCGAGCTTGGCCTGAGCCTCATTTCACTTCCGTTAATAAAATTTTCCATCTACCATTTGTGTATAATTTTCTATCTACATTTATTTAGTGTGTTGCTAGTGTACAAAGAACAATCATTGAAACATATCGCTTATGGTTGCGCTTATTGTTGTTGCAAACTCATGGTCAATTTTTTTAAAGTCTTCCAAATGTTCTATGAAGTCTATTCTCTTTTCTACATACGTACTGCTCAATTTTTTTAATAATTCATTAACGAGAAACTGTAAGGGAATCAGCCATTCTAAAAGCTTTCTTCTGGTGGTCATTTTTACTTATGACGTGTGAAATCCTTGCTCTTTATTACCTCTTTATCTCTGTGATAATAGCGTTAGGATTTGCTCTATAGTTGTGCTTTTAATGAGTGACTTCAGGTCGAATGCAACATTGCAGTTTTCATGCAAGTTGTCGCGATCAACACTTTGTTTCAATATGTTCATAATCGTTCATCGTTGACTACTCGAGCAGGGCGTTGAGTTCTGTGTACTTAAGTTGAGTAATTTTATGTAAGTGCATGACTGCAGTAGTAGAGTCAACGAGGCAAGCAGCGATAGCGGCAACAGCTGCAGCAACACTGTAGGTTGGTGGCCCTAAGGTGCCTCAGTTCCCTCTGATGCTTCTCTTTGTGTGTGTCGTGCTGGTTCCTTGGCTCGCCCTCCTCCTCTACCTAGGCTTTGTGTTTGTGGACGTTTAGCCCGAGCCCTACTGTAGCACCTTGCAAGTTATTGTGTGTTTCAGTTCCTCATCACACGCTGGTCTGAGTATTCATTTGACGTGCGTAGGGATCAAAGAGCACGTGTTTGGCGAGGATTTGCATCTAGTGCATTTGATTGGAGCGTGAGGGGGGAAAAGCGTAGCGGCGGTCCCTCCCTTCCCCTGGGCACCGCTGACCCGCCCCTGGCTGCTCTCCGTACGCGCCCATGCCATGCCCGTGCGTCCTCTTCTTAAGTGGATAGCATGTCGCTGATCGTTGATTATGGAAGAGGGTCTTCCTCTCCACCCACTGCTGATATCCTGTTCGCTTCCGATCTCTCCCATCACATCTCCTCGCAATCTTCCACCGAAGAAGAACTCTCACCGCCTCTCGTTTCATCGTCGTCTTCTCTGCTCGATGATGCTTCGTCTGTAGAGTCTCGAGGTTCCAGTTATGAATTTTCACAAGCTCTCCGTTTACTCGGGTCGTCTTCACCCAGCGGAATGCCCCCGCACCAGAGTGACCCGCTGTGTGTCACATACCCTGGGCATCATGTCAACGGGGCAGATAGAGCATCCTCGAGTGCCAGGATAGCGGGCAAAGCTGTGCGACGTCGTAAGAGATCACCACCTTCTGCTAGCAAGTTTGACATCAACGACAACTCGCTGCATTCTGTCTACTCGTTCTTCAGGAACTTTCTCAGGTAATTGTAATTCGATTGTACTAGATGCCTCGGAATTTCAAGTGAATTATCATGGTGATGCATTGTCTATCATGTTTGTTTTTGTGGAATAACTTTCGCTTCGTCTACTGAAACATGTTGAACGCAGACTATTCTAAAATTTTTAAGATTGTTTGAACGTAAGTTTGTAACCAATAGCTCACAATCTGATATACACACGGAGTATACATTGTTTTTTAAATTCTTAATGCTAACTTCGAAAGATTAGTGATCATGCTTTCAGTGATTATTCTCGTCCTTCTAGTGACTTGTAGAGACTCATTGGGACACGTAGTGATGATGATCTGGAAGTCTGCAAACATCAAAATGCGAAACCGTGGCCTTCAAATCAGCATGTTTCCTCTAAGTCGTCTCTTGCTACGAAAGCTATACTTCAAGTTCTATTCCCCAGACTTGGATGTGTTCGTGACTAACAGTAAAATATTAGTATTCAGTAAAAATTATTCCAGTTTTCAAAAGGTATGCTATATATATCTTTTGTTGTTCATTGAAAACGTAGGGAGGTGCACTGAGAGGGATTACCCTTCATCGTATACTTAGAACTGAACCCGTCTCGAGTAATGAAGCTTTCTGAGCTCCATTCAAGGAAATACGTTGCTACTGCTTGTAGTAGTCAGTCGACTGTGACGGCAAATAGCAGTCTTTAATGGTAATCTTAGCTACTCACGACCGAATTAACGACTAAGTCTTGATCACTTGGTGCAAGAGAGTGTTGTGTGCTAAGCGAGGTAGTAGATATTCCTTGCATTTCTGTTGCTCCTCTTCGAGGGGATGCGTCGAAGAGGATTGTCCTGCAGCGTGTCTCAAGAACGTAGCGTTTATAGGAAGAATCTATCATTTTTTAACTCAAGTCGGATAAGATTAGGATGTGTGTTCTCATCAGTGCACTGAAAAGAATTACTGCTCCCCAGTGTTATCGTTAGCCATAGCGCTTTCAGCAATGTTCCTTGCATAGGTTGACTGCAGTTAGTTGTTCGATCTTGTCTTCTTTCCGTCTATTTTTTATGTCGCTTGTAGAGGAGACCGGTTCACCGTGCAACTGTTCTATTGCTTGAGTTTTTCGTTTTTGATGCTCTCTTATGATTTTACTTATTCGTATGTTTGAAAGTTCACGCTGGTTATTTTAGTTGGCTTTTACACTAAAATACACTAAAATTTTACTTCTTTTTGATTTCACAT
This sequence comes from Trinorchestia longiramus, assembly GCA_006783055.1. Lineage (NCBI taxonomy): Eukaryota > Metazoa > Arthropoda > Malacostraca > Amphipoda > Talitridae > Trinorchestia > Trinorchestia longiramus. Next base: position 164,686 of record VCRD01001070.1, on the reverse strand, counting down.
TACTAAATCTTTACAATTTCACCGTGACATTTTTGAATCGGTGGGACCGGCGGTTTAGCCTGAATATCATTGTATATAATAAAACAAGTATAATGAGAGGAAAAATAAGAGTAATAATCATCCTTATTCTTTAAATGTTTCTCCTCTGTGGAGGAGGCAGGATTCCGTGCAAACGACCAGCATTTTAAGTAAGCCGTCGATCTTTCATTTCATACTTCATTTTTGGTCTCATCAAGATTCTCCCTTCTGTTGGTAATGCTTTTCGTGGGTATAAAATTGTCAGGCTACAATCATTGCACTTTCAAAAGTAAAAATGGTAATAATAATAATGTTCCAATGGTAATTCCAGTCTGAAAGGGAACATTTTTAGTGGCAAAGTTTTCGGATCGCAAAGATTCTATCGTCAGTGCTCAAATATTGTTTTTCATTCCGAAATGTTCTTTTTTTACCTTTTTCTTCTTTATATTTTACGTGTAAGATTTCCAATAAATCAACCAGTTAGTACTGTAATAGAGTTTCATTTTTTAATATTATTTGCCAGGCTGTCCATGCCATTCATTTACTGTGAAGCGAGTCGGCATGGCACGCGCTGAAGCCGCTCATTGCTGCGTAAGCTGTTCCTGAGACGCCAGGTGTACTTGTCTGTGTCATCTTTGGCTTGATATTCTCTTTGTGTCTAGCTGTCTTTGTGCCTGGTAGACTTGATGTTCTCTTAGTGTCTAACAGTCTTTGTGCCTGGTAGACTTGATGTTCTCTTAGTGTCTAGCAGTCTTTGTGCCTGGCGGACTTGATGTTCTCTTAGTGTCTAGCAGTGTTTGTGCCTGGCAGACTTGATGTTCTCTTAGTGTCTAGCAGTGTTTGTGCTTGGCAGACTTGATGTTCTCAACATCTTCGTGTCGGGCAATGTTGATGTTGATTGATTGTCGAACTATGAGTGCTTCAGTAGTTAAATTACTACTTATAATTTTTTTTATGGTAATGTACGCATTCTTCAAATGTCGCATGTTCGTTGAACTCCGTCCTTGTCTTGCAGTCGTTTATCAAATGTTGTGTAAGTTTTGCTTATATAACATTTGTCATTTATTTATGTTATTTAGAACGTTGAAGTTCATTACGCACCAAAATTCTCAATACGATGATACTTATTTTACTGAAGATAATATGCAACACCAAGGTTTTACTGCCTGATGATGTAAGGCACACCGAAACGTTACAGTTTTATAGTTAAATATTATCTTCAGTAAAACACATTGCAATTTTTTGAGAATTTTTCGTATACGTAATGAATTGAAAAATTTGGTAAGGTTCAAAAGTGATATATATATATATATATATATATATATTAATTGTGTCGGCTATTTCGTTTACTCTGAATGTTTTAGATTGCGAAATTAAATTCTTGAATGTCTGAGATGAGTGTTGCAGTGGTAGGTTTTCATGCAGTGTAGAATAAACATTGACGCTTAGGTCATGGATCTTACAGATACACACACGTCAAATGAGTGTTTCAAACTATTGCAAAATGAGGTGTCAAACTGGTGGCATAAATGGTGTCTAGCTTCCTTTTTCACAGAGCTATTATGTGGAATGATTACACTGAGGGACAAAAATGAAATTTTTTCTGTCTCAGAGAGAAAAATATGTGATTCTGATAGTATTTTTTCTCCTGAATCCAAATATGATATCGGTTTTTCACCATCACGCAAGGCATTTTCACAAACTCTAGGCATTTTGTAACCAATGCCTAATTCAAATCAATTATTAAAAATGTAATACACAATAATTAAGATACACAAAGCACTCACGATGACGTATTCACTCGTTCACGGCTATTGTACAACTGGCATCGTTCTAATGAATGCGTACTACAACACATCATCTTTGTGCATGACTGAACATGTCTATACATGTCTAAACCTGCACCTGAGTAAGTTTATTTGGTCCCATCACATTGATAATGTTCTAGGAGTTGTCTATTTACAATGGATAGATGGACGAAAAAACGTTTATTTCAAACAATTGAATTCGAAATATAAAAAAACTATGGGTGATGGAAAAATTCCGAATACATATTTGAAAAAATGATAATCTGCATTAAGTACAACTATTGGTACTCGTGAGATAAAAATCATGTTGGCCAGTGTTATAGATGGATACAAAATAAAACCGTTGAATTTGAAAATGTTAATTTTTGTTCTAACTATTACGTAGTAAATAGGAGTTAGTTTTTAAAATTCGGTGTTTCTCATCACTTTTTCAGCTGTATTATAGTCTGAAAATTTTTTTTCAATTCTTGTATTTGCCGAGGTGGTATATAACATCATGCTTTTATCTTCAGGTCATCCGAACTACTTCTTTCGTGGCTTTGTGGTCAGTTTTAAATGATTTTTCAAATGCCATGAAGGTTTATGCAAATTGCAATGCTTTATAGCACCATCATTGAAAGCTTTTAGGCTTGAAAATAGCTCTTGAGCTGCTGAACCTAGTGATCAACCACACCCTCGTAAACCTGTTCCACCAGATCCATCTTGTCTCCCTGATGATGAGCCATGCAGCCCTCCTAGTGTCCGTGCCTCGCTGAGGTGCATGTGCACCTTGCAGCTAGCGTCAATGGGGTACCAGTAGTTGAAATATTTTTGGCGGTGATGCTAGGTTAAAATGTGGGTTTGACGTCGGTGTTGGCTAGTATCGTTTCTTCTTGCTATTTCATAGCCGGTTAATCAAAGTACGGAGTTACAGCTTCATTGTTTTCACGGGACTTGAACCTGTGGCGACGACGCGCACCGCGAGGAGACGAGCGCGCTTGACTTGTCTATTCCAATTGTCAAGTCCTGCGTTCCTCACTTGTGTAAATCATCTTCATTATTATAAATGGTAAAATTTGTTACAGGAATCATGAACATATTATTATTATAAACATAGATATGAACCATCTGGTTCCTTTTTTAAGAGTTATCCCGTTTTTTATGTATATACATTTTAATTCTTATTTGAATCGGAATTTCAATTGCTGTAGGCTCAATCGTCGTAACGTTTGATTCGTTTACCCTGCATTGCCAGTTTGCTGTAGTGAGGTTGCACACAGGGCTTACAGGCGTGGGTTGCAGATGGGTATTCAACCTCCACCATTGAGAAAACCCAAGCTAGAGAACTTTCCGGGAAGTTACGAACGATGTCTGCGACCATCACACGCACGTATTGCAAGCTAATGCAATATGATGCAGTCCTTCACCTGCAGTCTATTTAAAAATACAGAGCAGAAAATGTAAAATTTTGGCAGTATTGTTACTTTTTCATGAACATAAATGAGCAAGTTAAACTATGATAGTATGAGCGCAGGCAGTGTGTGGCGACCATTGCCAGCATTGGTGCAGTTTATGGTTATGATGAACAACTTGATGCGTCCCGTTGCTTGTAACCGCCGAAAAAACACTAGTCGTCGCGGTTGAGCGAAATTTAATTCTGTAATTTGTGAAGAGTGAATTGTGCATTAAATCTGTTATATATTTTTGATTGAGTTTATTGCATTATGAGGTTGAGGGCTAATTTCTTATAAGCACTTTGAATCATTTGAAAAAAATAGTGTGGTTTTGGTGAAGGGTTCTTCACTATGAAGAACCCTAAGTGTTTCTCGAAAGTCTCGTGGTAGTTTGTGATCTCTGTAGATCCTTTTTCCTTAAAACTGCTTATTTATGCTTGTAACTTAGTTCATAACGATTTTGAGCAACTGTGAACTTCATTGCTGCATGTATTCAAATGGCAGTGCAATTTTTCGAAAACTGCTTTGCTCACGTAAATTCCCCTTGTTACCACGGATTGGACCTTACATCATTTAGTAAATATACCCGGAGCTAAAAGTTTAGTAATATATTTCTATTTTTATATTCTTGTGGTTATTAGTATCCTGTTTCTAGGATATTTAAGTGTGATGCTATTAGCTGGCCACGCATATTCCTCTCATAAACTGAGAAACCAAAATTTGGTAAGCTTAGACGTTTATCTCAGAGCACATTATTGTTAATCACTGAAATTTGATTCACTTTCGGGATTAACATGAATATTCAGTATTTGCGGTAGGTACTAGCAAGACAAGTCGTATTTATAGTCTCAAATCCGAAGGCTCCACGAAGTGGAGTATTTAATCTTTTCAATTAAGCATCGATGCACAAGTAAACGTTTATAGTGTTTGCCTTTATATTATTTGAAGGCGAGGCACTCGCTGATGGAATTGTATTATTTGGTGTATCTTGAGGGCTGAGTTCTTTGAGTTCTCCCGTCCTACATGAGTTGCTCATTACGTCTGGCATCACAATTCTTTGAGGTCTTTGCTTTGCTCCTGGTATACAGAATACATTGCATGCATACAACTAGATATCGACCACAGACTCGACGTGTGTTGCACAAGTCTGTCTTAGGTTCAATTTTGTGGGTCGATACGAACAATCATCGCCTACGTCATGTACCGAATTCTGTCCCTAAACATTTAATTGTACAGCCTTTTCAAAACATCACAGCGATTTAAAGACATGCGCCTAGCATTGCTACGCTAATTAGAGTGGACTGTGTACCTCGATGCCTGAGCATTTATGCTAGAAATGGCCTTCGGAAAAAAAGCTTCGTCTACTCTATCCATTGAGGACAAACTGGCAGACAAAATGCATTTGTTGTTTAGCGAAGTGTTTTACTGTGTGAAACAAACTAGCTTTAGTACTTTAAAAACTTTTTTGTCAATGGGCTTATGATATTTTCTTAATCGTGTTGTTTTTCCACGTTTTTAGCGAAAACGACACTGCTTAACACTCCAAAACATGTGGGACATTTGTGCTTATTCTCTGGGAAAATTCCCCATCATGCCTGAGCGAATACCTAAAACGTAACGTTTGTTAGCGCCTTTAATATTTCTTAAATAAAAGGTTAGTGTTAGCGGTGAAGCGAATATTACTCGCATGCTCACAGTGGCGGGACTAGTAGAGTTTATGACTGCTTGGCTGTTTAATTGATACAATAGCTTCACTATACTCACGAGGTTATCAGATGAAGTAAGGCCTAGTGCTCTCGTACAATCGTCAGAAATTGAGAACGAGACAACTGAAAAGTCTCACTCTGTTGAGGTAGCACATTTGTCTCAGACAACACCTTTTTTTCTGGCTTAGAGGGGAAAATACCAGGCTATTTCATCACATATAATGGTATGGAAAGCCTGATTTTTTTCACTGCTGCTAAGCCTGCACTTTTCGACTTTTGCTGACCGAGTTAATTGTTGTGCTGATTGCGCGGCTGCACTGCTCAATAATAAACAGAAAAGGTGACGCGATTGTTCTAGGCTTTTGGTATTTTTTATGAACATACGAATTGCGTGAATACTTTTTTCTTGTCGAGATATTCAAAGAAGGGAACTAGATTTAAAATTGCCGTAAACTGTGTTGGAAAAAAATGGTATAACCTCAATTAAAAAACAATCAAATTGCCTCGAACCAGTTTGTTTTGAAGACTTGCCTGTAGTTATATTGCAAAAATTGAATAATGGAAAACCGGTTCAGTACTGACTTGAGGTTCTTGGTGCTAATTTTTACATTGCAAGAATATTCGATTTTGAAATATAACGAGAACTCGACTTTAAGATATTTCATGTGTTTTTGTTGAACGTGTGATGTTTCATGAATGATGCATAGTTCTGTTGACAGCTTTCTCAATTTTAATTTTAATTAATGACGTTTTCCGTTTAACTAGTCTTGTATCACAGAGTGTAATTTGTTGAAGGTATGGTCGCTGTGGTGTACTGTCACCATCTGGATACAACAGACGTTATACATGTAGTTGAGTTGTTCTGCAAGGCTGTGCGCCATGCCATCAAAACTTGTGAAAGTTTTGATTGAGGTAGAACCTTGACAACGTACAAGCAAGAGTTTCATTCTTTCGGAAAGCTCAAGCCTCACACAGTCTTTCTCTACTGAACACGGTTCATTGTAGTCAATGCGAGTTCTTATTAGCACTTACTTCGATCTGCCCTCATAAAACTATATTTAACACGTTGACTCCGAAGTGGTACGTATGTGTACCACGTAGGTTAGGTTCTGTAATTTTTTCAGATCCTTCTAGTGACTATGCGTACAATGTGAAGTTCTACACCAATCAGGCAATCGGAAGCAACGTGTTAAGGTTGTTCATGTTTTTAGAAATTTCTTGCGTTAATCAGGCATTTTTCTTTTCTTTTTATATCAGCCATAGTAGGTAGCAACTTTGTAGTACCAGGGATAAAATTGCAAATAGTTGCCTAATAAACTCATTCTATTTCTGAATTCGTGACTGTAATACCAGTGTGGTGTCTGTTTCTTGGTACACTTTCTAATTTTCCTTTGATCATTTCATTTGCTCTATTAATTATATGCGTATTGTCTATCCTCTGAAATTTGCTACAGTGTTTTCCTTCTGCTTTCTACTTCAACCTATGTGTTTTCTAAGTATACATTTTTTCGTTGCGTGACTGCTGCCAATAAGAATTCTTTGTGTCAAAGCTGAAGTTGAGCTCGATGGAGCAGCTTGGCTGACATGCCACCATGACTTGGTGCATTAGTTATGTTGCATACTTCTTGTTTCGATCGAGCTCGTGAGGCCATCTGGACACTTGACCCAAAAACCTGAAATTTAGGTCAAATGTACTCATCATGGCCGAGGATTATGACTTTGTGGCCCGTTTCCTTTTTTTCTGTATTGGAGCTTTGCCTTGATGACGGTCTTCAATGTTTTGTGTCCTCTTTTCATATGATACATTAACTAATGCTGCATAACTTGTGACCAATAAACATATTTCTCGTGGAGATTTACTCAAGTTCAATAACACAATGAAACATGGAACATTACTTACATTTCATGCGTTTCACTATTTGCATAACCTTGTATGAGAAAGTATTGTACAAAACCTCATGTGGATTACGACATGATCATCAAGGAAGGACGAAAACTATATGGACAGTGACGCTGATTGCAGCCACTTAGCCCAGTTTGGCCTTGTACCCTACATGCGTACGAAGCTGTTACACACACACTCGTGAGCTAAGTACATTTGATAACAGTATCCTTCTTTTTAACCTGGTCCACTTCGTCTCCACCTGTCGTGGAGGAGAATATTTAGTGAAGAAGTTGTATTCAAATTTGAGAAGTCGTAAAATGCGCAAAACACCTGCTTTTAGGCTACAGAATCTGTGAGACGAATGCGCAGGCCTCCCTCCATCCATTTGCGATCATGATAAGTATCGATGTCTAAGAGGGTTTTAGAAACACTTGGCGATCTAGTAGGCGAACACTTGTAAATATGAAAAATTTGAAACCACTATGTAAGAGAGAAAGAGAGAGTTGCCTCAAAATTTCAATTTGTGTTAGTTCAAAGCGGTGTGTTTGGTTCTGACACATCTTGTGTGTGACTACGCGCATTACCAGGCGTCACACTTCGTGCAACTATTTCTGGCTGTAAGTATGAGAGGATTGCTTCGCTTGTTAACATGATTTCGCTAACAAGATCTCACTCCTTTTACACTTTTTCATCCTCCAAGTCTCGCCCTCATTCGACAGGAAAATGCTTTCGAAATTAGGAGAACGTGTCAACGCGACTGTTCGCTGCATCATGATATTCCAGAAAGGCTTCAAGCTGAGCGAGCAGCGATGTGTCGTGTCACATCAGAAGAGGATTGTTTTCATGAATTAATGAGTCTACCAATAAATTCTCTTTCGTATAGCCTTCGTCCGGTACTTGCGTGACATCTACAAATCTGCATTCCAGTATATACGGTAATTTTCATTGTAAACCAACAGTACGTAGCTCGGTAACAGTTGTGAGAACGCTTTCGATTCAAATGTAGAGCTTCGTGCCTGACGAATTTCATCCCTTTGCTATTTATATGTCAACGAATATTATGCTTCCAGAGTCCCTGTGGGTGTTATTCTAAGCCCAATTATCTATACTGACGATTGATAGTAATGATGAGAGAAGTAGGTTTCTATTTTTCATTTAAGATTGGCTCGAACTAACCTTGGTTGGTCCAGTAGGAGAGGCGACGGCTTCTCAGTAATAATTGCTCCCGCATCTACTGCGCTTGTCATGGTCTTGCTGTGGTGTTGCGGTTGCTGGGCTGCAATAACTAGAAGTCTAAACACGTGCACCACGTTGTTACTGAGCGTCGTGTATTATTTCAATCCTAACACTGAGACAGGTTTCTGTGTTTGTCCAAGCTATGCTTGACCACTTCAAACTTGATGTACGATCTGTAATTATTTTGCCATTGCATTTTCTTGCCATTCTATTTAATTGTTTCAGTGATTCCTTGGTTGAAGATTTTAGTTACCTGGATATCACATTGTTTCGTTCGTATTTGATGAAATTCATATTTTCTAATTTTGCATTGAAAATGGAAAAAATTGAAATCGAGCGTTTTTATTATGAAAGACCAATTTTTGTAATAATGAATTAACTAACAACACTAATGATCCTATGTAGTATAAATTGTTATCATTGCTTTTCTATATTGCCATTACGTACTTCAATCATTCAAGTATAACTATTTTGTGTTCCTGAACAAAGCGTATCTAAATCGTATTAGAAAAAGTATTTATTAAATATATACAGACATATAGTAGAGTTTAAATCAACTAAATTTTACATCAATGAGAAACTTCAACAAAAATCAATTTAACTCCAAAAATAAATTTTGGTTGTTTTCTGCGTGCTCGCCATAACCTGCGCCCGTGTACCAAGAGCTCATTTAATCATGGTCTTGAGTGGCACGTAAATAGGCTGGTTGGCTCCATTATCCTGTTTGTTGCCTGTCGACTTGATTATGTTGAAAGTTTCACCTTCCTTGACGTTGACCATAATTCGTCCTGAGCAATTGGGACACGTGTAAGTGAACAATTCTCCGTCCTCTCTTTTGTGTTCAGCTTGTCCGAGTTGTGTTCTTAGCATCCCAAAAGTTGGATCTGATGAGATGTAACCCTGACGTTTCCGTCTCATCTCCGCCTAGCCGTCCCTGCAAAAGTCCAACGAAACATATAGCTTCATGCAACGATTGCAGCGCACCACGCTTCCAAGGTGAATTTTAGTTCCACCGTTAGCCCTTTCATCTGAAGACAGGTTTTCCTTCCTGCACTAGCATATTATTTTACTGAGTTGCTTAACTAGGTTCGTTTCCAGAGGTAGAATGACTGCGCAGTCTGCATGCATCGCCTTGGAGTTGTCTGGCAAAACTAGTTATTCCAGAATTGTATCGCTGACCTACGCTAGAGGACAACCTAAATCGTGGGGCCGTACGCCTTCCTTACTGGAAGACGCGCCCCCTAACTTCTCTTTCAAGCTTTCCTCGCTTTTCATGAGGGTAGTTAGGAATCGCTCTGAGGCTGTTGTCGCTTTACTACTTCCTCGACTTGAGTTGACGTCTTACACTAACTTGATGAAATCTTCGTACGATAATCCACACCAACAATTTTTCTTTATCGCCACACTGTCCTCGAATTGAACGTGTGACTATCGAACTTCGTCACTCACAGATGGAAGCTCTGAGCGTAGAATTTCGACACTTTCTTTCTTGCCCAAGCAAAAGAGTTTTCGAAAGAAATTACCTCCCTTCATTAATCTCAGGGATTAGTTAGTATTATAATCTATTCTATAAACTCGCGTATTTTTGGCTTCTGGAGCGTCTTTCACGGAGGGGCGATTTCTCAATTCTTACTTTCCCCCAAGTTAATCTTTTCATTTTTTGGCTTCAGTTTTCGTAGCAAGGATACTCGTGTACAAGGATGCTTTGTTAATAGCAACTGACAATAATCGATTCTTCATTGATTATGATACTGCTGTTGCTCTGAGAGAACACCGTTATGAACTATTAATAAGAAATATAAGGTTCATGTTAAATTTGACGTTAGTTCAACTAATTCATATTGTCTTCATTTTTATTCAAGAAAAGCGTATCATTAATAAATTGTACCTTTATCGTGAATTTTGCGATCATCATTGTACTTGAGTGTTCAAATGGTAACCGCTATTTATGCACGAAAAAAAGAAGAAAACCATTATTTAAAAAGTACCTCGTATCTCATTTAGCAATTGGTTTTTCATGGTCGAACCATATGTGCGATCAAAACTGTTTTTCGTGCTCGAAATTCTCGGCGTTTCCAAAGGTCTATCTTGAAAGTTGAGGTCATTCTCACATGTGATGTTAATGAGTTTGTTGTTACGTGTGTGCGTGGTGCGTGACGACGGTGTGCGTGGTGCGTGACGACGGTGTGCGTGGTGCGTGACGACGGTGTGGGTGGTGCGTGACGGTGGTGTGCGTGAGTGACGCCTGGTACTCCAGCTGCTTCTGCAGTCCGCGTCTGTGTAAATATTACGCTAAGTGTAAGCAGACAGCTCATCTGTCGTGACAGACAGACTCCCCCTGTCTATTTTGCCCCAATGTCACTCACAAGTTGCATAGTGTGCTTCTGACAGACTGACCAACTTGAAGATTTTCTTAACGGATAGTATGACGATAACTACGCTTCAGTAATAATGGTTTGAGAGATTTCTTGAGTAAAATTATTTCTTAATTCTACCAGAAATCTACAGATATTTTTCCTTGGGCTCGTTGACACGTGCAGGTTTTTTTAACACCGATATCATCCATGCAGTTAACAAAGCATGGCCTCGCTCCTACTGCAGACGCTCTGAAGATAAACTAGACGTTACTAACTTGAGATGTACGTGTGTACTGCTGTAACGATGCATATCTTGTAAACGTTCTCATTGTTACTTTCTTCTTAAGCTCTCATCATTACCATGTGGCAGTATTCGCGTCTGGGAGGTTTGTGTGCAATAAATGGTGCTCTTCGTTGTATGCAAGACTAAACATCTTCGTTTCATGCTAGAAATTGTTGAACACATAAAATCGCTGAATTTGTGGATTGTATCGAGGTCAACTTAATCTAATGCCCGTGTAACATTCCTCTGCGTAACCAAGTGATAACATGAATTCCTTGTGACATGAAGTCGGTGACTTCAGACGAGCTCTGTATAATTCTATTACATATAAGTATTAAGTAAAATGTTTATTTTCATGTCCGTAGACTTTAGTTTGTTTAGTGCTTAAGTTTACCTGTTAATTGTAGTTTTCTCGACTAGTTTTCTGTAGTACGCAAGAGTAGACTGTACGAGGCTTTTGCCTTACATCGTGCCGACTAATATCTGGGCTAGAGACCCATACTGTAAAATTGTCTTACATTACACACTAATATCATTGCCATGATTTATTAAAGAGCGCCATGTAGAAATGAAACTTAATAAACGGATTTTCTAGCTGTGCCAAGATCTTTGCCTATCGTCTTAATAACTGCGAAAACAAATTAATGCTTATTTTAACTGTTGTCTCACTCAAATATCTGTGTGACATGTTTTTTACACTGTCCATTACACGAATTTTTAGCGTGCCGCTTTGAACGTAGCTCTTTCTTTAAAAAAAATACGAATCTGTTCACTGTGAGACCTCTGAAGTCCGTCGTGGCCTAGTATTCTAATTATGATGTCCTTAGTTTTATTGTGCCTGAATTCTTATGAGTATGATGCAAAGTTCTTAATAAATAACTGAGAATTTGCACAAAAAAATCCCATTTTCGCAAGTATTCAACACGGCTGCTGTGCTAGTTGAGGAAAGCGTCCAGTAACATTTTTTGGGTCTTCACTCGCGGTTGCACAAGTAGGAGGTAGCCCGGATACCTATGATAATAAAGCGTTAGTCTGTATGTCTATCTGTTAATTTTACGTCGTCTGTTTTGACTCAGTCGCGTTTAACCTCTGCTTTTCGACATCACCTAGAAGACTGGTCCATATCTACCGAAAATTTGGCTGTTCGAACAGGTTCATCCAATTTATCAAAATTAGTACTATGATTTTCTATATTTCAAGATTACTTCGTACAGGCCTTTCACATAAAAGATCAATTAGGCTCTGCAACCCGATGTATGTATAGGTACAATTTGTTGAATTTTGTTCAAAAAGGCTCAACATTTCTTAATTAGGTCCACTATTTTGAGGGATTCGATTTATCAGTTGAAATGATCTTCGTTGTGGTAACACTTTCCACTGCATTTTACCGCAATTACTGCTCCGACTCCATTTTGTGCGATGCTAAATTCTCAAATTAGTTGATGAATTGCGAGTTACGAAGGAACAGTTTCATGTTCTAGAGTAACCTTGAGTGTGATTGCAGGTGATCTTAAATTTCCTAGGACTTGTTGCTCCCTCGACAGCGCTGCCTGGAGGGCCAGTTTGTTGGCACTGGTATACCTTGTAATTGCCGCGTATAAATCAACCCACAAAAGTATAATTGAAGGTAATTTCAAGTGTAGAAAACCGGTGCACATATCCTGTTCCTTCTTGGTTCCTCTTGCCCGCATGTTCTTTGAAGGATCTTTTAAGCTGACGCTTATCGTAACAAACTAGTTGCTGCTGCTTACCCACAGCGTATGGCTGCGGTTGCCCGCTATTATTGTTTTTTTTTCATTCCTCGGAGGTATCACCAGATAACTAGCGTGAGATCGCAATTACTCGTTCTTGACTGTTGTCAATTTGGTTTTATAGCTAGGGAGACATTAATAATTTTTTACTCTTTTCTTGTGAAGGACTTTAACATGCCATGTGTCCGACCATGAAAGCCTTTGATGTTGTATCTGTCTGCTTCATGTTTGTTAATTAATATTCTCAAGGTGCTGAGTACCATTAATATACACTTATGAGTGGCTTCTAATAATCATACAGGGTGCAACAACACAACTTTTTTTTTATCAAAGCAAAGCGTTTTGAAAAAAGCGTTACGTTGCTGCACTCTGTAGATTGGCTTGACCAAAACGTCCGTTCGATTTCTGGCAATTCCAAAGTTCCTTTAAAGGTGAACAAATTTTTTGGTCAACCCGGTATGATACTACGGTATTTCCTGTTCACCATTAATGAAGGTAGCCGTTGTGTGAGAGGAGCACAACACATTGAGGATGGTAGCCGTTGTGTGAGAGGAGCACAACACATTGAGGATGGTAGCCGTTGTGTGAGAGGAGCACAACACATTGAGGATGGTAGCCGTTGTGTGAGAGGAGCACAACACATTGAGGATGGTATTCGTTGTGTGAGAAGAGCGTAACGCATTGAGGATGGTAGCCGTTGTGTGAGAGGAGCACAACACATTGAGGATGGTAGCCGTTGTGTGAGAGGAGCACAACACATTGAGGATGGTAGCCGTTGTGTGAGAAGAGCGTAACGTATGAAGAAGGAGGGCTTCTCAAGTCTCAGTCTCCTGGTGGAGGCGTTGATTACATTAAAATGTTGGGCCTGAACGCGCCAAACGACTTCGACATGTTTGCATCAGCTCTAATTCAACTAAGCAGGGTTGCTCCTGTGAACCAGTTCAGGATAGTCAAGAGTGCGCGTGATGGTGATGCTGTCAAGATGACTAGGTTATCAATAGTTTTCTTAAAGTGCCACGTGTATTACATTCATTAACATGTAAATTGTTTTACTTAGTTTTCACGTATTGGTGTTTTTGAGCTGCTCCTTAGTACTAAAATAATAAAATACTGTTTTTTAGTAAAATGACACAAACATCATGTATTTTTTTCGGAAGTTATATTACGTAGGTACGTGTAATTTGCACACTTTCTTGTACCATGCTTTTCAATTAGAGTTCTCGGTTTTCTTTTCGTCGCTTTTAGTGTACCAAAGATTGAGTGAATTATCCCTGGAGTTGCTGACATATTTCTTTACTGCTTATCTTTGCTTTTGACGCGACTTTTTCAAGTAAGATTTGAGTTGTGTTTAATAAAATATTCGCAGTCATTAATTGTCATTTGTAACTGAAGATTGGTAAAATTGATTGATACTATTTTTACCTTGAAAGTATGTTATCTCGACAGTAATAGGTGCTACGGCATGCACTTAATTTTGCCACTGCCTGAGGGTTTCTCTAAGCCTACTTCAGCGTATTACTTCATTATTTACATTTCTGCCAAATTAGTACTCTGCAAAAGTTACGCTTTAGCATATTGCTATTATTTAGCATGACTTGCGACCTCGGCTATCTCACCACCTCAAGAGAAGCTTTCGTAAAGAGCTCTAGCGCTGACAAGGCAATTTCCATGTAAATGTACAGCAATATCCCTAGCAGTAGCAGCGTAGCACGGGCCTTGTACTCTTCATAGGCAGTTCAGGTAGCTGGTATTAGCAATGCATCGTAAGAGGCTCTATTTTAACAGGTCAAAATAGCTGGTACGCTCCTATAGATCTTGCGTGGTTGAGCGCTGTGTTGAGCAGGCGTAGCAGAACTATTCCACGGTGAGCATTCATTTTGGTTGCAATAAAATGTTGACTTGTTCATATTATCTCAGTACGGGGTTTTAACTTCAAACTAAAGGCAAAAAGAAATGCTGAAAAGAGAAGTTTAAGTTTAAAGTGCTTTAGACTTGTAGTTTTTTGCATGTAAAAAATAAATTAATTTCAACGTCACAGTATATTATTCCATTAATTTTTTTATTTGCATTGTGAGATTAGAAAACCTAGAAGCTCTTTTGCACAACGTGAATTTAGACGATAGAAAACGAAGCATCATCATAGAACTTGAAATACTGAAATATTGAGAATTCTAGCAGAATAGTCTATTACGTATTTAAGTATATGAAAAGTTTTGGTATATAACTGAATTTATATCCCAGAATTTTTTTTCTAGATTTTGTCTTGTTCAAAATTAGGATTTTGAGTTGTGCTCCAGTCGAGTTGTCTTGTAATTTTTTACTATTTTAGTCAGCCTGGCATGGTGAGGGCCTTAATCGTGTTGTAATCTAGCAAAACACGCACTGAGGGCTGTTTCGTTCCTGCACTCATCAATTAACTTTGTAACGCTTCTAGTTTGTGAAGCAGGATGCGAGCGCTAAATGTCATCGGTCCACTGTATTGTAACACTGGGTTGCGGGTGTGGACTGTTTTTCGTATTAGTGTTGTTTCAAAAGTACTTTAAAATCGATTCGTTTTAGTTCTGTGTTCCTGATGGTTTAGTTCAAAAATTATGTAAAGTGCATAGAAGACACTATTACATATTATGAGTTGTAATTCACGTAATGTATCGCTCAATCAAGAAATAAATTCTTCCTTATACGGCTATCACTTCGTCGTTAATATCTCTCCATAAGTTGTTCTAAGCAAACATTTGCTGCTTTGTCTATCCTAACAAAAGCACTGCAAGCACCTGTGTTTGAATTAGACAAGCACAGGTGCGGAGCCACTTGGCAAGCCCTTGTCCTTCTGAAGCGTTGGTCGGTCGCATTGTCCGTGTTTTGGCAGGCACTGAGAGATGTTTACCGTCGGTTGTGACGAGCTCTGATGCTGTTCTCATCTTCTGATCGCGCTAGATGCCTTCACTATATTTCTTGTCTGAGTCACGGCCAGAGAGTTTGCTATATCTGAACCTCGTTCTCTTAGTCACCAAGAGTTGTCCCTCTGTAAGTTCCGACTCAAGAGGTTAATGCGTTTGACAGGCAAGTAGGTGTTTTTGAGCTTGCTATAAGCATTCCCTTCAGTCTCTGCTCCATATTAAGTGCGAATTTTCTGTTTATAAGTGTATGTATTCTTTCATTTATTCAACAAGTATCCCTGTGAAGTCGGCGCTATTTTCTGGTATTATATTCTGGATAAAGTAATTCATATGATCAGTGGCAGTACCTTGGTTCTGGACAGTAATGTTTGTTTGGGCAATAAAATAAGCTCACCTCTCACCTAAACAGAACCAAATCTAAATTATCATTTGCTCTACTTTGCAAAGTTCTTACTGTAGGGTGTTGGTCACCACGTGAAGTCTTTGTTGTATCGGTTTCCTACTTGCTTCACTGCGCACACGTGAAAGAAATCATGAAAACTTTTAAGCATGCCCAAAAATTCCTCTTTCACATGAATAGTTCTACAGTCGTATTTTTCTTTTCCAAAGAGCCGGAGGACCAATCAGTTAATGCATTACTTAGTGAGATTGACACTTATTTACTCAGCAAAACAACCAAAATTTAGTTAATAGATGAAAGCTTACAGCGTTCAAGAGTAAAATTAACTAGGGTTGATAGGAGCAGGAATGTCCCTCGTGCATCTGGAGTCGCCAGTGTTGAGTGTTAAGCTTTGGCTCACGCAGCGACGTCTTTGGGAAATTCCGAAGTTTTGCTAACATGAGAGTGTTCGCATAGTGAGACCAAGGCTTTCATAGAAGTTAACTTCAAGGTGATTGTAAGAAAATTATTATGCAAGAATCACAAGCGTAAGTTTCACCTATCTTGATGTGATGCTTAATTACTTCATGTGCTGCCTAAATTCGATGGTGTGCAAAAATTAACATTCTGAAGGTTTAAATTATTCCTTTTAAACAACTATCATTTCGCTGTGAAGGTTTGCATTTTTGTCGATCAAAAAACCATCAGAAGGCATTAGAAATGCAAAAAAAAACAAGTTTCAAGGACTGTAGCTCATGTTACTTTGTTTTTCTCACCATTTCTACATAATGGTGAAGTATCTTATCTTTTTATCTTGTCCTAATGGCAGAAAGGGCGATATTAATTCATAGCTACTTCCATTGCTCACGCATGTTCTTGCAACACTGACTCACGCCAACGCTCATACGCTACGGTATTCACGCGTTCAAGGCCTCTTAGAATCGTTTAACTGTGTGACCAGTAGTTCTCAATTATTTTGTACCGTAGCGATATAAAGCTCCTGACATTTTTACATAGACTATTAAAAGAAAGCAAGGTGTAAGTCTGGACTGCACCAAAACTTTACTGGCCCTCATGTAGTCTCCATTCATTTCGGTTTCTGGTATTCGTGATGTCGGTGTTCGGTTTCTGGTATTCGTGTTCAGTTCTGCCTTTGCTTTATTGATCCAAATCTGCGTACTTTTAATCCTGACTTTTTCACTTTGGACTTGAGTGCGCTTGAATTCTACGCTGCTCATATATCCTCTCCATCAGTCTGAACGCCTCAACAGTATTCACTCTCTCGACTAGCCAGTCAAACCGAAAATATTAAATTCAGTTTAATGCTGGTTGTTCATAAACATTAATAGGAATTCAGCTCTATCGAATTGTTAGCAGTAATTTTTTATATAAATTTCATTTCATCAGGGCTTGTGCTCGTGCATTTCATCAGGGCTTGTGATCGTACAGTTTATTGTAACGAGTAGACAAGTTTCTAGAAGTCTGATAGGAAACACTTGTTCTGATGCGTGACAGTACATTACGTGTTAGAAAATATTTCTTTTACTTTTCTACTTCTGTAGAGCTCTCGAAGACGATCGTCCCATCTGAAAACTGTTAACCAAGCAACGATGTTCTGCTAGTGTCAACCAGTTCTACATTCCAGAACGAGACGAGTTTCATTGTATTTCTCCACCTGAGTGTAGTTTTTGTTAAGGTTAAATTATCTCTAATCATCCCTCCTTTGCATGATCCATCATTCTTTGAAAACTGTCATAATTAATCTTATTCAACACGTTGTTCGTTACTTGAGAGAGGAAACAGTAGTAGTAATCTGATTTAGGCGGTGCCATTTCATGTTTAAATGAAGGTAACTTATGTACATTCGGCGGTAACGAAAAACTTGCAAACGTTGTATGAGGTTTATGAGTTACTATGCATGCCCCGAGCACCAAAACAGCGACTCTCTCTCCCTCGTTGTACTGCGTAGGAGGCCAAGTGTTGACTAAATCCAAACACGGTAGGTGGGGGCCGCATCTAAAGGTTACTGACCATGCAGGCGTAGCTCTGCACGCACTTCGTTCTCCCTACTGCTATAGGTTACCGTGTGTTTCATGCTACCTTTTCCCCTCCTCGCCCTCTTGCGATGTACTTCAGAGGCGTGTATGTCCAGCCTCATCCCCACTTAGTTCAACTTCAACTGAAGATAAACAGCTCGTATACAATATTCTTTTATTCGACCTGTGTTGGCCGTTACATCGTGTAAGTCCTAGCGTGTCCATAGATTGAACTCTTAGTTCCGGCTCTGTTTGACCGTTGCTATGCCCGGTTTTTTTTACCTTGCCCCACTCAACTAAGCTGACTGGAACGCATTGTTTTCTTTCAGAACTCTGTGTCAACTTTTGTCGCACTCGAGGCTATGTGATCGCTGAGCTCAAACTGCAACCCATTGTTGCCATCTGTTATTTGATGCGTGTTTGGTATCAAACAATCTTTTTAGTTATGAATCTGGCAGTACGGGATCATAAACTGTCTTCTGCTTGGCTCTCAGTTTAACGACTTTATCATCACCTGCAGTCGTTTGTGAATGCCGAACTGCATTGACAATAGAAGATGCACTGTTGAATTCTCGAGTTTAAATTGCATAAATTTATGTTTCTAGGAGGTGTGTTCTCACGTATTGACTCGACGTTCATGCATCGTGTGTGCACTAGCCTATCTGAACCATGCCTGTATTCTTCTATACATTCTTGTATGCTGTTCGGAAAACTTCAGTATTAGGATTGTAGCGATCATTGCCACGGGGTAGCAGTTGTTGGGAAAGCAGACTTTGATTTGACAAACTCGTGGTT